>JAAAWM010011401.1:0-77347 GCA_036873465.1 Thinopyrum obtusiflorum | reverse complement strand
ATCGGAGAGGCTATGGTGTTGATGTAGAAGCCCTCCATGATCGATGCCCCCTCTGGCAGGACGCCGGAAAAGGCCCCAAGATGGGATCTCACGGGTACAGAAGGTTGCGGCGGTGGAATTAGGTTTTCGCGGTGCTCCTCGATGGTTTGGGGGTACGTAGGTATATATAGGAGGAAGAAGTAGGTCGGTGGAGCCACGAGGGGCCCACGAGGGTGGAGGGCATGCCCAGGGGGGTAGGCGCGCCCCCTGCCTCGTGGCTTCCTCGTTGGTTGCTTGACATCCACTCCAAGTCCTCTGGATCACGTTTGTTCCGAAAATCACGTTCCCGAAGGTTTCATTCCGTTTGGACTCCGTTTGATATTCTTTTTCTGCGAAACACTGAAATAGGCAAAAAAACAGCAATTTGGGCTGGGCCTCCGGTTAATAGGTTAGTCCCAAAAATAATATAAAAGTGTATAATAAAGCCCATTAATCATCCAAAACAGAATATAATATAGCATGGAACAATCAAAAAATATAGATACGTTGGAGACGTATCAAGCATCCCCAAGCATAATTCCTGCTCGTCCTCGAGTAGGTAAATGATAAAAACAGAATTTTTGATGTGGAATGCTACTTGGCATAATTTTCAATGTAATTCTCTTATTTGTGGTATGAATATTCAGATCCGAAAGATTCAAGATAAAAGTTTAATATTGACATAAAAGTAATAATACTTCAAGCATACTAACTAAGCAATGATGTCTTCTCAAAATAACATGGCCAAAGAAAGTTCATCCCTACAAAATCATATAGTTTGGTCATGCTCCATTTTCGTCACACAAGAATGCTCTCATCATGCACAACCCCGATGACAAGCCAAGCAATTGTTTCATACTTTAGTAATCTCAAACTTTTTTCAACTTTCACACAATATATGAGCGTGAGCCATGGATATAGCACTATGGGTGGAATAGAATATGCCCCCCCCCCCCCCCCCCCCCCCCCCCCCCCCCCCCCCCCCCCCCCCCCCCCCCCCCCCCCCCCCCCCCCCCCCCCCCCCCCCCCCCCCCCCCCCCCCCCCCCCCCCCCCCCCCCCCCCCCCCCCCCCGTATGAAACAATTGCTTGGCTTGTCATCGGGGTTGTGCATGATGAGAGCATTTGTTGTGACGAAAATGAAGCATGGCCAAACTATATGATTTTGTAGGGATAAGCTTTCTTTGGCTATGTTATTTTGATAAGACATAATTGCTTGGTTAAGCATGCTTGAAGTATTATTATTTTTATGTCAACATTAAACTTTTATCTTGAATCTTCCGGATCTGAACATTCATGCCACAATAAAGAAAATTACATTGAAGAATATTCTAGAAAGCATTCCACATCAAAAATTCTATTTTTATCATTTACCTACTCGAGGACGAGCAGGAATTAAGCTTGGGGATGCTTTATACGTCTCCAACGTATCTATAATTTTTTATTGTTCCATGCTATTATATATTCTGTTTTGGATGTTTAATGGGCTTTATTATACACTTTTATATTATTGTTGGGACTAACCTACTAACCCAAGGCCCGGTGCAAATTGCTGTTTTTTTTTGCCTATTTCAGTGTTTCACAGATATCAAACGGAATCCAAACGGAATGAAACCTTCGGGAACGTGATTTTTTGGAACAAACGTGATCCAGAGGACTTGGAGTGGACGTCAAGAAACAACCGAGGAGGCCACGAGGCAGGGAGGCGCGCCCCCCACCCTCGTGGGCCCCTCGTGGCTCTCCTGACCGACTTCCTTCGCCTATATATACTCATATACCCTGAAAACATCCAGGAGCACCACGAAACCCTATTTCCACCGCCGCAACCTTCTGTACCCGTGAGATCCCATCTTGGGGCCTTTTCCGGCGCTCCGCCGGAGGGGGCATCGATCACGGAGGGCTTCTACATTAACACCATAGCCTCTCCGATGATGTGTGAGTAGTTTACCACAGACCTTCGGGTCCATAGTTATTAGCTAGATGGCTTCTTCTCTCTCTTTGGATCTCATACAAAGTTCTCCTCAATCTTCTTGGAGATCTATTCGATGTAACTCTTTTTTGCGGTGTGTTTGTCGAGATCCGATGAATTGTGGGTTTATGATCAAGATTATCTATGAACAATATTTGAATCTCCTCTGAATTCTTTTATATATGATTGGTTATCTTTGCAAGTCTCTTCAAATTATCAGTTTGGTTTGGCCTCCCCCCCCCCCCCCCCCCCCCCCCCCCCCCCCCCCCCCCCCCCCCCCCCCCCCCCCCCCCCCCCCCCCCCCCCCCCCCCCCCCCCCCCCCCCCCCCCCCCCCCCCCCCCCCCCCCCCCCCCCCCCCCCCCCCCCCCCCCCCCCCCCCCCCCCCCCCCCCCCCCCCCCCCCCCCCCCCCCCCCCCCCCCCCCCCCCCCCCCCCCCCCCCCCCCCCCCCCCCCCCCCCCCCCCCCCCCCCCCCCCCCCCCCCCCCCCCCCCCCCCCCCCCCCCCCCCCCCCCCCCCCCCCCCCCCCCCCCCCCCCCCCCCCCCCCCCCCCCCCCCCCCCCCCCCCCCCCCCCCCCCCCCCCCCCCCCCCCCCCCCCCCCCCCCCCCCCCCCCCCCCCCCCCCCCCCCCCCCCCCCCCCCCCCCCCCCCCCCCCCCCCCCCCCCCCCCCCCCCCCCCCCCCCCCCCCCCCCCCCCCCCCCCCCCCCCCCCCCCCCCCCCCCCCCCCCCCCCCCCCCCCCCCCCCCCCCCCCCCCCCCCCCCCCCCCCCCCCCCCCCCCCCCCCCCCCCCCCCCCCCCCCCCCCCCCCCCCCCCCCCCCCCCCCCCCCCCCCCCCCCCCCCCCCCCCCCCCCCCCCCCCCCCCCCCCCCCCCCCCCCCCCCCCCCCCCCCCCCCCCCCCCCCCCCCCCCCCCCCCCCCCCCCCCCCCCCCCCCCCCCCCCCCCCCCCCCCCCCCCCCCCCCCCCCCCCCCCCCCCCCCCCCCCCCCCCCCCCCCCCCCCCCCCCCCCCCCTACTTTGCTGCATCACCCTTTCCTCTTTAAGGGAAAACCAACGCAGTGCTCAAGAGGTAGCACCGCTGCCGCCCCTTCGAGCCATAGCACCGTGGCACATAGTCCCCGCCGCTGCCCAAGGCCGTCCCGGTGGCTGCACCGACCGCGCACTGCTTAGCGTCGTGGCACGCGGTCGACGCCGCCGCCCCGAGGTCTTCCTGCCATCGCCCCGACCCCATGCTGCCGCTGTGTGACCCCTTCGGGTCGTAGCACCCGGCCCGCGGTCCCCTCCGCCGTCCCTGCCTGCCAATTTCCACGTGGTATGCGCCGCGCCGCCTCCCTTGGCGCGGGAACGTCACTGTCCGTGTCGGTCTTTGTCACGCTGCTGGGTTCTCCTCGCATACTTCGAGAATCGCCGCCGCGCTTCTAACCTAGCCGTCGCTGCCTTCTCAGGCCGTTGTCACCGCTCTGCTTTCTCGGTGCCAATGCCATTCGCTCACCTGAGGCATGCCGCTTGTCCACCCCCTTCATCTTCATCCACCATGAGCTCATCGCCAGTGTGCCCGTCATCTTCCCCGACCACTTCGTCTACTCCGACCACCATTGGCGACATCGGCTCCATGCCGATTGGCACCGCAACCATCTTGAGTCCTCCTCTGCTGGCCCCTCCGACTCCTCCGACATGGCGTATAGCTTGTGCAGGTCCCCATCTACGCATGCCCGACGTTGGCAACACCGACATGTGCCTTCATTCCGGATATGTTCCCAGGCCTGGCAAGCCTGGAGCGGCGCATCATCAACATCGAATTCGTCCGTCTATGCATGCCCGATGCTGGCAACAACGATGCGTGCCTGCCCACGACGTGTCCCCGGGCTTGGAAAACTCGGCGCGGCACCTCGTCAACAACATGTTCTTCGCGGCGCACCACTACTTCGACACCATTGCGCCCATGACTACCTCGACACCGGCTACCCTGACTCGACATCAACCACGACGTTCTTCACATGGCTACCTCGACCACGGCTACACCACCCACGTTCTTGGCTACCTCGATAATGGCACAAAGGGCTACCGCCTTGCTTGTGCAACCTCATCGGTTTCCACTCCAGCCACAACTTCTACGATGCATTGACCATTACGACTGTGGGGGGATATCCCCGGCTTACCTTTGGATTCTTCTCTAGTCTCGGCTACCATTGTGATTGCCGGGGGGGGGGGATTGAGTATCGTGATTAGATTGGAAACACAGGATAGACTAGGAAGTATTCTGGCTTGTCTTGTACTCCAAGAAGATCATATACTCCTATATATATAGGGATTTTTACATCTGTGCCCCTGGTTCCTTAGCTCTACTTATTCATCCCCGCGCTCTTAACTTTTGCTCAATTTTCCCCACTCCCTTGCCAGAAACCCTCATAACTGGGCACAACGGACGTTGCCGTCGGGTCAAAGGCTTGACCGTTAACTCTGACTAGTGGGGCCATGCTGGACTGTGTCCTCCGTTCGACCTGACAAGTGGGGCTGCGTTGTGTGGTGTCGTTGTTTGACCGTTGGGCCATGGTTTCGTTGGGCCGTCCCTTGCATTAAACGTCTGCGCGCGCCGCCAGGACAGAAGCCTGCTATGCATGCACCCAGCAAACCCTGCCTGCATGCGTTGATCGAGCCTGCATGCGCCGATGCCATGATCGCATGATGCGCTGAACGAGCCTGCATGTGCAGACCGAGCCTGCATGCACCGATGCGTCCGCCACGATGCACTGACCGAGCAGCTTTTTGCACGCCAGCCACCACGGATGCAGCGACGGTCACTGCCGCTGGTTCCTCTCTTCTAGCTAGGTGGCTACATATTTGTGGCTTGTGTAAAAAAAGAGCCACTCCCTTGCTTCGTTGTACTCATTCATCCCTACTAACAAAGCTTGCTTGCATGCACTAGGTGGTTACTAACAAGGGAACCCTACTAACAAGCCGAGCTCTCTAAGAAAATAATCAACAAATATGTAGTCCCAATATGTAGATAGGGCCAACAAGCCCATAGCATGATCACATAGCCCAAACTAGGAAGAACTTAATAATAGAATAGATAGAAAACTTAATAATAGAATTTAAGAAAAGGGCCAACAAGCCCAAAGCAACTCCAACATAGTTCAATTACAACTTAACATAACATAGACTAAAAAATGATAGAGGGTTTAGAACCCTAGTTGCTGCCTTCTCCACCTCGTTCCTCCTCCGGGCGCCCTTTTCACTGCTCCTCCGAGGCGTTGTCTATGGGGTACGGAAGAGTGTGCATGCACGTCGCGGTGGGGAAGATGTTGTCGTACTCCGTGAACCTGTTGTGGGTGGTGAAAGCAATGAACTCGGAGCCACACCAAAACACCCGGCCGAGGAGGTAGAAGGCGTCGAATGTGTTGGTGAAGTGGGCAAGGAGAGCAACCACCACCCGGTTTTGGATGACCTCCTCGACGCGGAACATCGTTGGAGATCCCCTCGGGACGTGGTGGTAGCCGGACGTGAGGAAGAACTCGGTGAAGTTCCTTGCGGTCCTCAGCCTTGATATCACCCACACACGTAGTCTGCGATCAACGTACACGCCAGTAGGGTAGAGCCTCTCCGGCACGGTGGGTGGGAAGCGGTAGGTTGGTCCGGTGTACTACATGGCTGAGGGATGTGCAGAAGACGGAGAAGGGGTCGAAGAGCAAGAAGGGCAGATGGATGAGGGATGGCAGAGGCAGAGGGTGGCTTAAATAGCCATAGTGCTATGCGTTATTTGGCCGTGGCAATAACGGGGTCAAATGTGAAGTTAGTAGCCCATTTTCAAACCCATCGCAGAATCGGGAGTGTACACGCATGGGAAAAGGTGGTTTGAAAAGAAGAAGAAAAACAAGCTAATTGCACGCGTGGGAATCCGTGGTGAAACCCTATATTATATGAATAAAAAGAGACAAATTTTGAAGAGCTTGTGGCCATTTTGAATGATAAAAATAATTTGGCCCTTAAAAATTTGGTCATTTTGCATGATAAAAAGAGATAGAGGGCTTGTGGCCATTATACAAATGTAAAATGACCCATTTTTTGATAGTTTGTGGCCATTTTACATGATAAAAATAAATTTAGCCCTTATAAATTTGGTCATTTTACATTTCTATAGAACAAAAAGAAAGATGCAAAAATAGAGCAAACGATGCAAAAATACAGAGCCAGCACGTTCACAAAAAACAGAGCAAACGATGCAAAAAAAAAAACGACGCAATTCGACGGCCCAACCAGAGCTTGGTTTCCTTTTGGGCCCAATAACAACGTTTTTTTTTCACGGAGTCAGTGGTGGGCGAGCAGCCGAGCACAACCAATAGGATCGCCTCTCGCGGATCGCCCCACGATCCAACGATGCGGAGCCGTCCTTGTGATCCAACGGCGCGGAGCCTACACACAGCCAGCCCACCTAGTTCCTTCTAGAAGGCCAGATCTGAGGGCTGTTGCTTGGCGCGAGGGTATGATCGGATGGCTGACATTGGGAGCTAGGGTCAGGTGAAACCCCGCGGGGTTTAGAGGGGTTTTGAGCTGGTCAATGGGGTTTCGAAGGCTTTGACTGAGCATAACTAATTTAAAAAAATCGAAAAAATATGAAACCTTCGCCGTTCGTCGTTTTATAAGACAAACTAACGAGGAAAAATACTAAACTTGGTCTATGGTCATTTTCATGAAAAAACCCTAGCTGGCACGATCGAGGTCAAATGAGCACCATTAATTTAAAAAAAATCAAAAAAATATAAAACCTGCTCACAATGTTGTCTTATGTGACATGTTACCAACCAAAAATCATAAACTTGCTCTATGGTCATTTTCATGAGAAAACCTTCACACATATGAGCTATCATGTACATGATTTCATAGAGTTCAAGGAGAGGAGGTGGTGTTACCTTCTGTTTTTGAAAAAAAAATCACTAAAGCTTTATTTTAAAGTGAATAAGAAGGATCTGAAGTTAGTTTTCCATTTTCATATTTCAAAACATGTTTTTAATAGTTTTTATATTAAAGCATATGTTTTGAAAAGAAAATGTAAAAATATGAAGATTAATTCAAAAATAATAAACTTGGCCTATAGTTTTATATTAATGTTGTCTTATGTGACATGTTACCAACCAAAAATCATAAACTTGTCCTATGGTCATTTTCATGAGAAAACCTTCACACATATGAGCTATCACCTACAAGATTTCATAGAGTTCAAATTTCTTTGACCTCCTCTAAATCACCTCAAATTTTGCACACATGATCTCCTACACAAACATAGATAGTTGATAATACATCTTCATTAAAATGTTGTTTTTTGCTCTGTTATTGGAATATTTGATAAAAGGGAACCCCCCCCCCCCCCCCCCCCCCCCCCCCCCCCCCCCCCCCCCCCCCCCCCCCCCCCCCCCCCCCCCCCCCCCCCCCCCCCCCCCCCCCCCCCCCCCCCCCCCCCCCCCCCCCCCCCCCCCCCCCCCCCCCCCCCCCCCCCCCCCCCCCCCCCCCCCCCCCCCCCCCCCCCCCCCCCCCCCCCCCCCCCCCCCCCCCCCCCCCCCCCCCCCCCCCCCCCCCCCCCCCCCCCCCCCCCCCCCCCCCCCCCCCCCCCCCCCCCCCCCCCCCCCCCCCCCCCCCCCCCCCCCCCCCCCCCCCCCCCCCCCCCCCCCCCCCCCCCCCCCCCCCCCCCCCCCCCCCCCCCCCCCCCCCCCCCCCCCCCCCCCCCCCCCCCCCCCCCCCCCCCCCCCCCCCCCCCCCCCCCCCCCCCCCCCCCCCCCCCCCCCCCCCCCCCCCCCCCCCCCCCCCCCCCCCCCCCCCCCCCCCCCCCCCCCCCCCCCCCCCCCCCCCCCCCCCCCCCCCCCCCTCGTCATCACCATACGCTGGATCGTACGGGTCGTCGAAAGTATAGTCTATCTTCCTCCTCTTCCCCCTACCATCATCCTCCTGAATATACAATTACATCCATCACTAGTAAATACATAAGCCAATTGAAAATTTAGATATGCACAGATGACACATTGATCATAGGGCTAATATACTATGATCCTATTTGCATTTTCCATTGTCATGCACACACATTGAACAAAAGAGCTAATATAACTACATATTGAAATTTAGATATGCACACTTGATCATAGGGCTAATATACTATGCTCCTATTTGCATTTTCCATTGTCATGCACACACATTGAACAACAGAGCTAATATAACTACATATTGTGGACATATTGTGAACAACAGAGCTAATATAACTTGAAGCAAATAACTTGAGTAGCATTAAAAAACCCAATATGTGAGCACTAAAAACAAATCTAATAAGCATCATAGCATTAAAAACCCTAATCTGTTCACAACATCTAGCATTTTTTGCAACGAATTTATCCAAGTCTAAAAACAAATCTGAATACCCCAATCATTGCAGCACCTAAAATCATAGTTCACAACATCTAGCTAGCATTTTTGCAACCAATTTATCCAACAAACCCTAGTCCAAAAACCCCCATCCCCCCAACCCATACAAAAAACCCCGGCCCATCCGTCAAACCAACTACTCTAACCATCTGAACTATTGTATGAATCACAATCGAACTAACTCTACAAGCTAAGCAAGTGCAAATGGGTGCCCAGTGCAAATACCTGCTCCTCCACGGCAGGCGGCGCAACGGGGGCATCGGGATGGACTGCGCCGCTCGACGCTGTCACCTTCTGCAGCGATGAGGCGGAGACCGCCACATCCGCAGTGGTTGCGAGTTTCCCCACACCGCCGTGGACGCCGCCGACATCCGCGGTCACCGCGCCCTGACCCTGCAGCTCCACCACATCTCCGGCTGCTGCGCCGGCGTCGCCACGAGCGTCGGCCATCTGACAGATGGAGGTGATGAAGGTGAGGAAGAGAATGCGGTGGGGGAGAGCGAGACGGTGCGGTGGAGGCAATGGAGGAGAGCGAGACGATGACGGCGTGCAGAGGAAGACGATGCGGCAGCGAGTGGATTTGGGGGAAAATGGTAGGAGCGATGGAGGTGGTTGCCCTCTTTATATGATGGGACGTTTTGGGCATGTCCATGGACATGTGCTACCCCACGACCGTGGTCTTGCATGCGCCCACGTATACGCGGCCCCACTCGTCAGCTAACGATCAAAGGCATTGACCCGACGACAACGTCCGTTATAACCAGTTATGAGGGTTTCGGGCAAGGGAGTGGGGAAAAGTGAGCAAAAGTTAACAGAGTGTGGATGAATGAGTAGAGCTAAGGAACCAGGGGCACAGAAATAAAAATCCCATATATATATATATATATATGCCCACGAGGATCAAGCAATAAACATCAATTCCATCAATCCCTCTCTATTCCTCTAACACACAAACTAGTGATTTTCAAATGATTTCTGTTTTATGTTTGAACATGATAATAAAATGGGACAAATGGGGTACTCCTTCGGATTACAGGGGCAGAGCTAGCTGCCGATGACCTCGGGCTGCTCCTTCTAGCCCCCCTAAATATTGTTGTCATCTAGGGGATTTGGGGTGATGTTGTTAGGGTAAATGACCACGAGTGTTCTAGTGAATAGACCTCGTCGAGGGAGTATGTGATTTTGAACCATTTAATGGTGATTAATTTTTCTTTCTGAAACTAGAATGTGATTAAAGAAATTGAGAGTACGCTTAAGCATGATATATCTTTATGGACGCGTCTAGCGGCCGCCCGGCCGCCCTAGGATCGCTAGCGAGCTCCCGCCCAAAAAGGAAACCACCTGCACCCCCCACCGAACCGAAAAAGGAACCCACCCACGCGCCTGCCCACAACTGTCACTATCCAACAGGAAACCGCCCCGAAAACCGCTCGCGGGGATAGCTCACCGCGGGATCACGTGCACCCGTGATCGAACCCACCCTCCCCACCCCTCTCGTGTGTTGGATCGAGGCCAACTGCCCCCAGGCTACTTCTTCCCCATGAAAGAAGGATCTGCCCAGGGGTGAAAATCCTTCATCGCCAGGAGGAAGAACATGGCGGCTCCCAGGAACAAAGAAAGAGAATAGAAGAGGGCTTAGAAATCAGAAGGAAGACCAAGAAAAAACCAGATCAAAAAGGAGGAAAAAAACAGGAAAAACGTACCTGGAGGAAAAGAGAGGTAATCCAGAGGCGAGTATCCTCCCTTCAGCTGATTTGTATTCAACTTCCCAATTCCTCTTGTAGACTTTCCCTTCTACTGATTTTCTTTCACACATCTTTGATTTATGTGTTTTGATCATCAAAAATCAAATGAATCATGCATAGTGTGTTTGCAGAGAAACTGTGCAACCAGTAGGTTGCTTCCGTGCAACTAAACTAGACAAAGAAGCCAACTGAATGAGTGTTGTGTGCCAACTCCATAGATTATGCAATTCTAAAAACTTTTTTCTGCAACTAACCCAGCTGTAGCATCCAACTATAGCCAGAAAACTATGCAAAGGAAACAGACATGAAATAAAGAACTTAGCAGAAACTTGACAAATCTGGAAGAAAACATCCAATATACGGTATGTTCTGGTAAAAACAAATATGCAAACATAGGTCTTAAAATAGGTTCACACACTGCCATCACAATCTACAACACACTGCCATCCAACCATTGTTCTAACTATGCAATGTAACTAAAAGCTATACAAATATAGTTGAAATCTTTTTTTTCTATCTTTGAAATTGTTGTAGCACACCTTGCTTGATATGTTCACTTGTGTTGATCTGAAAAAATCATGCCCTCCCCTTCTTGTCAGACCTGCACATGGTACATACAAAACAACAAGATACTTTAAAATGTAGCTACTGCCTGACTATTCTTATATTGTGCAACTACTATGATGTATCTGTGCATCTGGAAATGATGCTTTGTACAACTTGGATACTACTTGTGACCAGCTTGTATGAAACTATTGTGAAAATTGTGTTTGTGTGACTGGTATGGTCACAATTTGTGCAACTTGTCAGACCTGTACATGGTACACACTACTGGAATCAGGATCTTTGCCGTCAGCCAGCTCTTTGTCGTCAGCTAGCTGATGGCAAAGAAGGTCTTTGCCATGAGCATACAGAAAGCTGACGGCAAAGAAAGAGCGGACGGCAAAGAGCTTGTTTGCCATCCGCTAGCTCTTTGTCGTCAGCTAGCGGACGACATAGAAGCTTTGCCGTCTACCAGCGGACGGCAAAGAGGGAGGGTGGCCCACTAATGAGAACCACCTAACGGCCACTTTCTTTGCCGTCTGCTAGCGGACGGGAAAGCTTCTTTGCCGTCCGTGAGCAGACGACAAAGAAAGTGGCAACCTAACGGCCGTTTCCCTCGGCCCCAGCCCACTAGCTACGATCTTTGCCGTCTGCTAGCAGACGGCAAAAAAATTCCCCCCCCCCCCCCCCCCCCCCCCCCCCCCCCCCCCCCCCCCCCCCCCCCCCCCCCCCCCCCCCCCCCCCCCCCCCCCCCCCCCCCCCCCCCCCCCCCCCCCCCCCCCCCCCCCCCCCCCCCCCCCCCCCCCCCCCCCCCCCCCCCCCCCCCCCCCCCCCCCGTTAGTACTGTCAGTTAGGTTAGTTTGATTTTCTAGGTTAATTTGATTTTCTAGGTTAGTTATCTTTAGACTAGGTTAGTGTCATTCCTCTCATGTCTTCTTTTGTTAGATTTTGTTTTCAGTAGTAATTTAAGTTCTGTTTTGTTGACTTTTTTGTTTGAGTTTGTGTTTCTGTTTGTCCGGTGATGAAAAACCTGTTAATCATACCATCTTTAGCGACTGATTGGTCCCTGTGCGCCCATGCTATCATTCTGCAATTCTGAGGACAAATTGAACATCTTGGCGTAATTTTTCTGAGTACTTCTGAACTTATGCTGTGACAATCTGCAATTCTGATGTCCACATTGGCTATGCCGTAATTTTGGGGACTGAATTTTATGGCGAAATGTTAATCGGGCTAGAATTTTTCAAATGGGCTATCCTTTTGGTGGATCTTGAGTTGCTTACTGCTACTTGTTTGATCATAAGCATAATCCTATTTGCCTAGAAAGCATTGTCTGACGGCTCAAGCATTTGTTATGAAACTCTTTAAATATTCTTATTTAAACTCATGAATCTGTGTAATGTTTCTGGTTGATTTTTCTTTCCTAATTGGTGATTGTTGTCTATGGATCCCGGTGATGACTTGTGATGTTAAAAAGTAGTGGCCTGATTCATACATTGATGATATCTATATTATCACTCTAAGTGATCTGTTCGACAACATATCCAACTTTTTTTATGTTTGTGTTTTTTGGGTGATATTTCTGTTATCTGGACACAAATGTTCATAAATTGTCTATTTGCTTTGATCTTTATTGTTAATTTTTGGTTTAAAATCTTTCTTTTGAAGAGAGTACAAGCAGATCTTTATTGTTATCTGGACACTTTTGCTTTGATCTTTAGACTAGGTTAGTTAGGTTAGTTAGGTTAATTAGTTTGTAGGTTAGTTTGTAGGTTAGTTAGGTTAGTTCTGTTAACCAGTTCTAGTTTTAGTTTTACTAATTACTACTCCTAGAAAACAACCATGTAAATGATTAGGATTAGGATGCATATGCATCCCTTTTCTTTTGGTTCTTGAAAATCAGAAAAGAAAAAGAAATATGACTGTTTGAGGCGGAGAGGAACCGGAACGACGCGTCTCACCGAGCCCTATACGAGCTCCTCGTGGTAAGTTTCTCCTGCATATTAGCCAAATCATGCACGTAATGTTTGTTTCATTACTAAGTAATATGACTGACTCGTGAAAACAAAATGTGCAGTCCGTGTGCGAGAAAAACGGTCAGACCCCTCCACCGTTGCCCCAAATTGCTATAGCCGACACGGTGAGTTTCATTTGAATGGTCATTAGTTACTAGTATTCATATTTCAGTTGCATCATGCTACGAAGACATTGCAAATGATCTTTGGTGCAGCATGCCTCCCGGCAAGCATCGACCGATCTTTCTTCGTCTCGCACTGGCGCAAACCCGACCCCGATCAATCCTTCTCCGTCTGGCACTGGCGCAAACCCGACCGGTCCTTCACCTCCGTGATGCCGGTAAGTTTTCTCTAGTGTTTTGCTTACCAAATGCATAAAGACCTAGGCTTAGCTCCTAAATGATCTATACTTAGCTTTGTTTCCTCCGAAATGACCTAAGTTAGCTCTAATATGCTAAGTTATCTCTAATATGCTTACTTACCTAGGTTTGCTCAATAATGACACACACTTAGCTTACATATGTAAAAAATGGCATAATTAGCTTACTTAGGTTTTAAAAAATGGCATAGTAAGCTTATTTTCCTCGAAAATGACATAATAAGCCTAATTAGCTCCAAAATGATCAATTTTACCTAAGTTAGCTCCAAAATGACCTAAGTTAGCTCTAAAATGCTAAATTAGCTCTAATATGCTTAGTTACCTGGGTTAGCTCAATAAAGACCTATAATTAGCTTACTTATGTCAAAAATGGCATAATATGCTTAGTTAACTCAAAAATGGCATAATAAGCTAGGTTAGCTCCAAAATGACCAAGTTTACCTAGGTTAGCTCCAATGATCCATTTTACCAAGGTTAGCTCCAAAATAACCTATTTACCTAGCTTAGCTCTAAAATGACCTACACACTTAGCATTTTTACCTAGCTTAGATAAAAATGGATTTTTTTCCTACCTTAGTTAGAAGAAGAAGAAGATAAAGAAGAGGAGAGGAGACTAAGAAAGAGTAGATAAATTCTACTTCTTCTTCTTCTTCTTCTTCTTCTTCTTCTTCTTCTTTTTCTTCTTTTTCTAGCTAGCCTTCTTCTTCTTTTTCTTCTTCTTCTTCTTCTTCTAACTTTCTTCTTTCCCAATTTGCAGATTTGCTTTAGATGAGGAGCTTGCTTTCATGGAGTCTACGCTCTTTGTTTTGATTTTGTACGATGAACTGTGTTGGAGGAAACTTCTTATTAGATATGTAGTGTTGGAAACTTGTTGGATATGTTGTTGGATATGTGTTGTTGCAAACTTGTTGGATATGTTGTCGGATGTGTTGGAAACTTGTTGGATATGCTTATCTATATATATCTTCAAATGTTTATATATATAACTATGAAATTATGTGAAACTAAATGAATTTAAGAAAAAACTAAAAAAACAGGGGCTATACAGGCTCTTTGCCGTCCGCTGGCAGACGGCAAAGAGCTTTGCCATCAGCCAGCAGACGGCAAAGCTGCCACATGGCAGCTACCTGTGCAACCTGGGGCACTAGCTGGCCTATTTGGTTACTTTGCCGTCTGCTGGCAGACGGCAAAGACCGTTGCAGCTTTGTCGTCTGCCAGCGGACAGCATAGCTTGCCACGTGGCAGCACCTGGGGGCTGGCCTATTTGGTTGCTTTGCCGTCCGCTGGCAGACGACAAAGGTGCAATGGTCTTTGTCGTCTGCCAGCGGACGGCAAAGCATGCCATTAACCCCCTAACGGACCTAACCTGCCACGTGTGCCGTCCAGGCTCTTTGCCATCTGCTGGCGGGCGGCAAAGACCGTTTCATCTTTGCCGCTCGCCAGCAGACGGCAAAGAGCCCTTCGCCGTAGCCTATTTAGCCGGACCTGTTGCCGTCTGCTCACGGACGGAAAAGGCCTTTGCCGTCTGCCAGGCATGCCTTTGTCGTCAGCCATGGCAGACGGCAAAGTCACTGGTACAATGACGTGCTATACAAACGGTTTTTAACCCCTTTCCGCGACCGCATTTGGAACCATCGCCAAGTGAGTGTGGGCGATAGGGGGGTCCTTCCCACACGACCCAGAAATCATCGGGGATAGGCCCTCCTGGGACACCAAATGAGCTCGTGTGCGATCGGGCGAGGCATCGAAACCCAATCATTTCCGTAGGTATGTACATCCCACACGGTGAATCCCAGAAAATCATTTCCGTAGGTATGTACATCCCACACGGTGAATCCTAGAAAAACATTTCCGTAGGTATGTATATCACACACAGTTCTTTGTGTGGAAATGTTTGTGCAAGGTGGCCTAATGCAAACTGTTCGCTGCCGGAAGCCGTGTGTGATTGTTAGTTGATTGAACACGCCTACTTTCTAGAAACAGTGTGGGTTGTTTGAGTTCATCGCCCACGGTGCTGTCTGAGTAACCGTCTGCAATAGAAAACCCCAATAAGCAGGGTAATTAGCCTATTATTGATAATCCATGTACTAATCAAACTAATATTTCTTATAAAACACGCCAGATATTTCATATCCGTATAAAAGCAACCAGGATTTCATAATCGAATTACATTAGATAGCTTCGGCACTTAGTTACGCCATTACACAACAGCACCAAGTTTCACATGCAGCATCAAAAACCTTTGGAAAGTAGCATCCTACACGGTAAATAGATAGATGAATCTCATCTGGGAAACTGCAGAAGCGGAAGGCGAATATTGAGCCTTCAGTGATGTTGAATGTCCTTGCAACTTTAGGCCAATGGTTATGGATAATTGCCCGCCCAACCTTCATCCTCTTCAGCAAGACTTCAATATTGTACTGTGGGTGTTGAATGAATACCTTCCTCGCCTCTTGACCATGCAGGTGGTTTGAGAGGTAATCAACGGTGAACTGCTTTGAAAAGTACTGAAAACAAAGCTATGCATAAATCGCTGTTGTAAATTTTGAAATGGTGCAAGGGGTAAAAACAAGGTAAAAGAGTTGGTACCATCCTATAGTTGACTGATGTCTTCTTCGTTGTGCAAACAAAGATCTTGCTGTTATTCGTCGCAAGTTTCTTCATCCTAACAATCTTTCTGAGTTTCTTGACTTGACTGATATTCATGGACATCTCATTTCCCCATATGCAAAATGGGTCGAACAGGGTCTAAGCCTCTGACAGCAGGACCTACATGTGCAAGACCAAATTGTAAGAAACCTAAATATTAGAATGATTCCTGCAACTGCACAATAATGTGCTATTAGCCAAAGGACCCTGCTTGAACAAACCTCGATGGTAAACTGCAGTGTCTCCCATTGTTTCCCTGCAACACACATAAGGAAGATCTTGATCAGGTTAACTGAGAGTTGCCATACTATCAGTAGAATATCTATTGAGTACATCCAAATTCGATTGGTATCACATGCATAACAATACAAAATTGTACCCACAGCAAATAAAAATCAAATTGCAGAACTGAACCAAATAGTTAAATGGACAGCAGACCAAATGAACCAAAATAGTTAACTGAACACGACATTGCAGAACAGAAACATGTACTAGAAGATAAGACAGTTAACAAAACAAAGAATGCTTGAGAACAGTACTACGAAATGTAGCAATTGTTGGACCAAAGTGTTAACTGAACATTACATTTCAGAGAACCAAACTGTTAACTGAACATCAGATTGCATATTAACATTACAGAGGACAAATCACTAGAAGGCACTGGCGGTGGCCTCGAGAAAACAACACGAACTGTATATTAAAGTGGACAACCGCGTGGCGGTGTCGACGGTGGCCTCGAAGACGAGGTGCTCCTCCAAGATCTGGCGGTCCACACGCATGGCAGCCATAGCGACCTCGTGCGCGTGTGCGGCCGCATGCTACTGAGCTCCACGTTATACTGCGTGCAAAATGGCTGTGGGCGGTGCTTAATTGGAGGAGGGGGGCAGTGATTTCGGTGGAAGGTGTCGTGCCGTCGGTCGGGGATGTGGGACGGGAAAGGAGGAGGATGGTGTGGGTGGGGTGTGGATTACCTGATTATATCGACGAAGCCGCGCAGCAAGAAGAAGGGTGACCGGCGAGGAGGCGGCGCTGCAAGAAGAAGGGTCGCCGGTGAGGAGGCGGCGCTTCAAGAAGAAGGGTACCCGACGAGGAGGCGGCGCTGCAAAAAGAAGGGTCGCCGGCGAGGAGGCTGAGCTGCCAGTAAGCAGCAGTGAAGGTTTGAACTTGGAAAGCAAGGAGGAAGAGTCAAAATGTGGCTTTTGGTAGGAGGGAGGGGGCGAGGAGATAGATATTTCCGCGGTGGCAAAAAAATTCGCTCGGTGCCGTGAGAAACTGGCGCGCAAGTGTGGTTCAGGCGGGGGCGGTGGACTATAGACGACGAAGCTTCCTGCGTAAGCTAGACAAGACGGTGCGCCAAGATATTTTATATCGCATCCCACACGATTCTTTCTAGTAAACTGTTTGTGGTATACCTGATTTTTTCATTATGTTTTGAAAGACAAAATGGTGTTACGGAGGGAAAGGATGGTGTTTGAATTGCTAGAACATTTACGTACAGTGAACTTGCAACTAGTACATGAGTGTCGTGTTTAAAGTTGGAATTATTTCGGGTTCGTTTGGCATTTTTATGCATTAATTGAGTTTCTGGGCATTTAATGTGCATAATTCAAATTTGAACTAAAAGCACCTGCTCCAATGCACGAGTTTGTTAAAAAAATCACATGTGTGTCTTTGGGAGAATTTATAGGTCCCATGCAAGAAATGGGAATGAAATTCAAACATCTGGCGTCGTGGCTCGGCCGGAAAGATTGAGAAACTTGGTTTTTCAATTCCTGTAAATCCAAAACACGCCTGAAAATCATGAAACTTGGCATGGTGTCATGACATGGCACCAACATGCTGCGGTAAATTTTTGGCCGAATTGGGACAAGCTTTGGTGTAAGCTTCTTGCAAACTGGAGCTTCCCTCAAGAAGGCTCGTGGTTTCGAGAGGGAACGTGTCACCTCCGTGTGCGAAACGAGATACGTACACTTCCTTCTCCCGCCTTAATTTTTTTACACAGGCAGATTAGACCAAATAGAAGTACCGTGCTAAATTTTGGAATTATTCCGGGTTCGTTTGACCTTTTTTATACATTAATTGAGTTTCTGCGCATTAAATGTGCATAATTCAAATTTGAACTACAAGCACATGCTCCAGTGCACCAAAGTTGGTTGAAAAATCACATGTGTGTCTTTGGGTGAATTTATAGGTCCCATGCAAGAAATGGGAATGAAATTCAAACATCTGGGTGTCGTGGCTCGGCTGGAAAGATTGAGAAACTTGGTTTTTTAATTCCTGTAAATCCAAAACACGCCTGAAAATCATGAAACTTGGCATGGTGTCATGACATGGCACCAACATGCTGCGGTAAATTTTTTGGCCGAATTGGGACAAGCTTTGGTGTAAGCTTCTTGCAAACCGGAGCTTCCCTCAAGAAGGCTCGTGGTTCCGAGAGGGAACGTGTCACCTCCGTGTGCGAAACGAGATACGTACACTGCCTTCTCCCGCCTTTATTTTTTTACACAGGCAGATTAGACCAAATAGAAGTATCGTGCTAAATTTTGGAGTTATTCCGGGTTCGTTTGGCCTTTTTTATACATTAATTGAGTTTCTGCGCATTTAATGTGCATAATTCAAATTTGAACTACAAGCACATGCTCCAGTGCACCAAAGTTGGTTGAAAAATCACATGTGTGTCCTTGGGTGAATTTATAGGTCCCATGCAAGAAATGGGAATGAAATTCAAACATCTGGGCATCGTGGCTCGGCCGGAAAGATTGAGTTTTTTAATTCCTGTAAATCCAAAACACGCTTGAAAATCATGAAACTTGGCATGGTGTCATGACATGGCACCAACATGCTGCGGTAATTTTTTTGGCTGAATTGGGACAAGCTTTGGTGTAAGCTTCTTGCAAACCGGAGCTTCCTTCAAGAAGGCTCGTGGTTCCGAGAGGGAACGTGTCACCTCCGTGTGTGAAACGAGATACGTACACTGCCTTCTCTCGCCTTAATTTTTTTAGATTAGACCAAATAGAAGTATCATGCTAAAATTTGGAATTATTCTGGGTTCATTTGGCCTTTTTTATACATTAATTGAGTTTCTGCGCATTTAATGTGCATAATTTAAATTTGAACTTCAAGCACATGCTCCAGTGCACCAAAGTTAGTTGAAAAATCACATGTGTGTCCTTGGGTGAATTTATAGGTCCCATGCAAGAAATGGGAATGAAATTCAAACATCTGGGCATCGTGGCTCGGCCGAAAAGATTGAGAAACTTGGTTTTTTAATTCATGTAAATCCAAAACACGCCTGAAAATCATGAAACTTGGCATGGTGTCATGACATGGCACCAACATGCTGCAGTAATTTTTTTGGCCGAATTGGGACAAGCTTTGGTGTAAGCTTCTTGCAAACCGGAGCTTCCCTCAAGAAGGCTCGTGTTTCCGAGAGGGAACGTGTCACCTCCGTGTGCGAAACGACATACATACACTGCCTTCTCCCGCCTTAATTTTTTTGCACAGGCAGATTAGACTAAATAGAAGTATCGTGCTAATTGTTGGAATTATTCCAGATTCGTTTGGCCTTTTTCATACATTGCTTGAGTTTCTGTGCATTTAATGTGCATAATGCAAATTTGAACTACAAGCACAGGCTCCAGTGCACCAAAGTTGTTTGAAAAATCACATGTGTGTCCTTGGGTGAATTTCTAGGTCCCATGCAAGAAATGGGAATGAAATTCAAACATCTGGGCGTCGTGGCTTGGCCGGAAAGATTGAGAAACTTAGAGTTTTAATTCCTGTAAATCCAAAACACGCCTGAAAATCATGACACTTGGCATGGTGTCATGACATGGCACCAACATGCTGTGGTAATTTTTCTGTCCGATTTGCGAAGGTGCACACATTAACAATCAACAAAGTCATTTTGGAACAAGTGTTGTCACGTTACAAATCGGAAACACAAGTATTATTGAAACCGTGGGCATTCTACTTACCAATTACGTGCCGCCACGCGTCCCCTTTTTTTATTGGATAGGAGGTGCCGTGCGGGGTAGCTATTTGAGTACGGGAGGTGTGGGATCAGACCTCTGCGCGTGCTCATCGGGAGAGAGCCATTTGATCGCTACCCACCGCGCACCTCCCTCCCAACGTCTCCATTAATGGCGCCCGAGCCCCTGTTCTATGGCGTGGCTATATGTCTCACTAGACTGAGATTTAAGCGAGAAAAATGAAAATATGAAAAGAAAGTTTTGCACGGATCTTGGTGTAAGATCTGAAGGACTTATATAGCATCGACTGCGACTTGTAGCAAGGATGATGAATATAAGGACGATGACAGTGGATAATAATTGTCTTACATATTTAGGAACATAATTAAAAAAAGCCACATGCGGCAACGCCCGAAATACACAAGGGCAAAAGAAGAAGGAAGACAACGATCTGGCTCGCTGATCTCTACGTTGCTGCAAGCCACGGGAACTAGTCTCCGCGGCGAGCGGCGATGAGCTCTTTCTTGTCCTCAAGATGCAGCTTGAGAGCATCCACGGATTCCTCCACCAGCCTTCTACGCTCGATGCGCAGCATGGCATTCTCGTCCATAAGTTTCTCAACGATGATGCCGGTCCTCTTCAACAAGGCAGTGGTCTCCTCCTGCTGCTCCACACTTCCGACGATCTTTGCCCTCAGTAGGTCACGCTCGGCCCGAAGCTTCGCATTGTTCTCATTTAGTTGCCGGATGATGCCGGTAGCCCATTCAAAAGAGGCTTTCATGTCGTCCTGCAACCTCGCCCAGCCGGAGATCTGATCCATCTGGCTATGGACGATCGCATGCATGCGCCTGTAAGAGTCCTCGCCTGCCCGTGAGACATTTTCCCAGGCTGCCCCAGTGCGGGAGGACATCTCTGCTGCATTCGCGGTGCGGCGGGACATCTCTTCTGCTTCCGCGGTGCGGCCGGACCAGTCTGCCGCATCGACGGCGTGGCGGGACCTGCGTGCTGCTTCGGCAGCATGGCGGGACCTCTGTGCTGCTACGGCCACGCGGCAGGACATGCCGGCTGCGTTCGCGGTGAGGCGGGACGTCTCTCGTGCTTCCACTTCCATGCTCGCATCTCCCTGGTGGCAATCTCTCAACCCAGAACTCATGATGGCCATGCCAGACGCAAAGGGAACGATGATGAATGACTTGTTTGTTTTTGTGGATGAGGAGTTGAGGAGGAATGTGCAGTCATCTTGGAGTAGTAGTATTTATAACCGAGTAGTAATATGCTCCTAAGTTGGAAACCGTTTAGGTTTTGATCGGTGTGAACAGGTTTGCAATTTGGAATGTGACGGGACGCATGCTCAAAATTTACTGACGGTTATAAGTGTGGCACTATTCCCGGAGGGCGTAACGTGGGCAAGTACGCCTTCTCGGCCGCGTACGTGGTGTTTGCACCATAGGGTGCACCGCAATAGGCAATGTCAGCACACGTCTTGTTCCAACAACCGTGCGCGCTCGTTATTACCATCGCACACGCTTCTTTTAAATAGAATGTGTGTGCCCGTCTAGCGCACACACGTTGATCTATCTAACTATTTCAGTTTGTTGTGGCTAATCGCAAATAGTTCATCCACGTGAAGTGTATGCCATCAATCGCAGACACTTTGATCTGGCTGACCCGTTTCTCTTCTGTTGCCTAATCGCAAACAGTTAATCCTTGTGAAGCGTATGCCCTCAATCACACACACCTTGATCTGGCTGACCATTTCTTTTGTGTTGCCTAATCACAAACAGTTCATCCGAGTGAACCGTATGCTTTATATCGCACACGCCTTCATCAGGCTCCCCGTTTCTTTTGTTCCGCCTCATCGCGAACAGTTCATTGGACTGAACCATATGCCCTGCATCGCACACGCAACTAAAATCTGAACCGTGTTTGATGGCTCCGCCATCGCAAAAGTTTTGCACCTTTTTTGACGGTTCTTTTACATCACCGTTTGCGATTATTGCATCACACATAGTTTCGTCGAAGGGTCTCTGATCGTAGTGTCACGTTAGCAGCATCCTGCAGTAGTGAGTGCCTGATTCCTGTAGTGACATACGAAAACAAAAAGATAGTTTAAAAATGTAGGTACTGCCTGACTATTCTTATATTGTGCAACTACTATGAAATGATGCTTTGTGCAACTTGGATACTACTTGTGTGCAGCTTGTATGAAACTTTTGTGAAAATTGTGTTTGTGTGACTGGTATGCTCACAATTTGTCCAACTTGTATGAAAAAATTGTGCAAATTGTGTGACACTTTTGTGCAACTGGTATGCTGCCTTTCTACAACCTTCTAATCTTATGAAATATAACCCGCTAACTATAGATGCAAGTTATTGCTATAATGTGCAAGCTTGATATTTTGGAGAAACATAACAAATGAGTGCACATTTCTTGTTCGTCTGTAAAAACTGACTACTTGCGGTTTCCAAAACAGAAAAATGAGTCAAAATGATGTTAAATTCATGGTTTATTAGGCTCGCAACTATGCACCAATACAGGTTGTTGATGACTTTGTTTCACATTCATTTATTGAAAAAAATGCAGGTTGGACCAGCTTTCAAGGATGATAGACCTCAATGCGTTGCTTCCCGATCTCAATGAGTTGCCCAATGATGATGATGAGTTTGTACAACCAGGGATCTTCACACAGCCAAATCAAGACCATGGTTTGATGGATGATGTTGATGTTAATATGCAATCAGAAAGCCATACACTTGAGGAAACAAATACCATAGTGGCAGGACCTATTGAAACAGAACTAAGGGCAGGGGCAGTTGGCGATGATCGAAATGCTGTGGAGGAAGATGAGGCTGGTTCTCAACCAATGGAGCCATTTGTTGGGATGAGATTTGATAGTCTCCAAGGTGCTAAGGATCATTACAATGATTATGCCCTAAATATGGGTTTCTCTATTAAAATGAACACTTCAAGGAGGAATGCTTATACCAACATATTGGAGAAACAGCAATTTGCATGTAACAAGTTTAGGAAGCCAAAAGAGGATGATGTAGGATCTGAGTTGCCACCTGTGCTAGATCCTATACCAGACCCCAAACCTTTGGGTGAAGAAGATGAAATGGAAGAAGTGCCAATATTCGATGGAGAAGAGAGTGGACAAAAGAAGAAGAAGAAGAAGCGCAAGAGAGAAAGGATAAAGCAAACACAATGTAAGGCAAAAATGTTGGTTAAATTGAAGGATGAGCGGTGGGAAGTAACCCACTTTGTCCGTGATCATAATCATCATTTGGTCGCCAAGCCTTCGCTATCCAAATACTTGCGATCTCACCAAGGTATACTACCGAAGGAAAAGAGGTTCCTAGAGATACTACACAATTGCAACCTAACTTCAGGTGTGTTCTCATTCACCTCACGTGGACTGAAAAATATATTGTTTAATTCTACTCTGTTAAGTGTGCAACTAGCAGCAGGGGGGTTGGGCAAGTACATCCAGTATGTTGTGCCACCAGGTTTGAGTATTTGTTGAAAAATTACTCCCAACAAATCAAAAAGTTGGAACTACTTGCTGATTGAATAAGATATTGATTTGAAAAAATGGCCATAGTTTAGATGGCAACTCCATAATGTTCATTCTGCAAACTAGTGCTCCTTATCAAATGCAAAAATAAAAAACTTCTTTTGTGCAACTAGTGTACATATCTCTGCAACTGATGATAGATAAAAATAACCAAATTGTTTCGCATCATGGAATAAAAAAGGGGGTAAACAATGAAAAATAATTCTCTATGGCAACCACCTTGTTGATAGTTGTGCAACTAGTGTTATTAATCTGCATCTGTTGTGTTTACAGAGTGCAAAATTAACTAGCAAACTCGATAAAAATGTTGGTTCTGCAATTTGTGCACCTAAAACCTTCTTTTCTGCAACTGTTATGTGTACAGAGTGCAAAAGTTAAGTGATGGAATTTAGTGCTCCTTATCAATGCAAAAAAACCTTGTTTTGTGCAACTAGTGTTCATATCTCTGCAACTGATGATAGATAAAAATAACTAAATTGTTTTGCATCATGGAATAAAAAGGGGGTAAACAATGAAAAAGAATTTCTGTTGCAACCACATGTTGATTCTTGTGCAACTATTGTTCTTTACTCTGCAACTATTATGTGTGAAGTGTGCAACTATCTAACAAATTCCACCACTTAACTTTGTTTTCTGCAGGCCGTATGATGCATATCAAGTCAGAGTTTTATGGCTCGGAGCTAAATGTACCGTATGGGCCCAAGGTAATAACAAACCTCCGTGTTGGCTTCCGCAAGGACTCACCGAAAGAGGGGGATATTATTGGGACAATTGCACATTTTAAAGACTTGCAAAAAGATGATCTAGATTTTTTCTATAAGATAAAATATGATCTTGAAGGGAGGGCAGAAAACATTTTTTGGGTGGATGTCTTGGCATGGAAAGCTTATACGAAGGCATATCATGATTGTGTCTCCTTTGACACAACCTACAAAACCAATATGTACAACATGCCTTTTGCTCCGTTCATTGGGACCAACTGTCATGGGCAATCTTTCATGTTGGGGTGCGCGTTTGTGAGGCAAGAAATGGAGACTAGCTTTGATTGGGTTTTTGGAGCTTTCCTAGAGGCTATGAACGGAAGGGCACCGGATAACATCATTACTGATCAGGATGTGGCAATGAAAGAGTCCATAAAGAACATATTTCCGACAAGTGTGCACTGATGTTGTCGGTGGCACATCATGAAAAAAGCTCAAGAGAAAGTTGGATGGTTGCTAGGCCGGAACCCGGGATTGTCTGAAGATTCCAACCTTTGCGTCGATTTTAGTTTCACACCAGATGAGTTTGAACATAATTGGGCTGCGTTGATGATGAAATATGAGGCAATTACACACTCGCATTTTGAGAAGCTTTATGAATATAGGAACACTTGGGTGCCATGTCACTTCAAGCATAGATTTTTTCCCTTCTTGCAGTCTACACAACAAAGTGAGGGGTTCAATGCAGTCTTGAAGCGTTATGTGAACCCTCACAAGTCAATTCTGAACTTTGTGAAGCAGTATGAGAAAATATAGACACACATGCTCGTCAAGGAAGGGTGCAATGACTACATGACAGAACATCTGGATGTTGACATGTGGTCACCGTTCCCAATAGAGAAGCAGGCATACAAGACATACACTAGAGATCTTTACTGCAAGTTCCGTGATGAGTTTGAGATGATTGGACGCTACAATGCATTCCAAATTGGTGAGGAAATGTTTGAGCTGAGATCAAATACAGATTGCGTTGTGAAGTATGGTTCCAGGAACACTTAGTGATGACAAAAATACCTGAGGGACACTATTCATGCGAGTGTTGAAAATGGAGAGGGATGGCATCCTTTGTTGCCACATAATCAAAGTGTTCACATATATTGGGCTTGATGTCATCCCAGAGCAGTACATGTTGCAGCGTTGGACGCCAATTGCTGTCCCAAGTGTGTCAAGTGTCACTAGCCAGCAGCCTGATGTAATGCCTCCTCAATCTCTAAAGGAAATTAGGCATGCGAACATGACTGCAGATTTCTAGAAACTGGCAAAGTTTGCTAGTGGTTCTGATGCAGCAAAAGACATTGTTGATAAGCACATGCGTGCGACGTGGACAGAGATTGTGCAACTGAACAAGTCTAGAAGAAAAAAAGGGCTGCAAGAGAGGCAGGTCCGTCCGCTGGTGATAACAACCAGGATCCTCCCACGCCGCCTACATCTACAGGGCCTACTGCAGCACCTGCCCCTACTGGTCGTGCTCCACCGCCTACTGCCATGGGCCATGGTGGACCGCCTCCTCCCATGGGCCGTGGTGGACCACCTCCTGCCATGGGCCGTGGTAGTTTTGGTGGAGCACCTCCTCCAATGGGACGTGGTGGTTGTGGTCCATCACCTGGTGACACGTCTCCAACGTATCTACTTTTCCTAACGCTTTTCCTCTTGTTTTGGACTCTAATTTGCATGATTTGAATGAAACTAACCATGGACTGACGCTGTTTTCAGCAGAACTACCATGGTGTTGTTTTTGTGCAGAAATAAAAGTCCTCGGAATGGAACGAAACTTTGCGAGAAATTTTTATTTGATAAATAAGAATTTCTGGATCCAAAACCTACTGGGGAGGGGCCCCTGGGTGGGCACAACCCACCAGGGCACGCCCAGGTGGGTTGTCCCCACCTGGTGGCCCCGCTGACCCTGAAACCGATGCTATAAAATCCTATTTTTCCAAAAAAAAATAGGGAGAAAGAATTATCGCGATCCACGAGACGGAGCCACCGTCACCTCCCGTTCTTCATCGGGAGGCCAGATCTGGAGTCTGTTTGGGGCTCCAGAGAGGGGGATCTTCGTTCTTCATCATCACCAACCCTTATCCATCGCCAATTCCATGATGCTCTCCACCGGAAGTGAGTAATTCCTTCGTAGGCTCTCTGGTCGGTGAGGAGTTGGATGAGATTCATCATGTAATCGAGTTAGTTTTGTTAGGGCTTGATCCTTAGTATCCACTATGTTGTTAGATTGATGTTGCTATGACTTTGCTATGCTTAATGCTTGTCACTTTGGGCCCGGGTGCCATGAACTCAGATCTGAACCGTTTATGTTATCATCATTATATCCATGTTTTAGATCCGATCTTGCAAGTTATAGTCACCTACTACGTGTTATGATCCGGCAACCCCGGAGTGACAACAACCGGGCCCACTCCCAGTGATGACTGTAGTTTGAGGAGTTCATGTATTCACTATGTGTTAATGCTTTGTTCTGGTTCTCTATTAAAAGGAGGCCTTAATATCCCTTAGTTTCCAATATGGACCCCGCTTCCACGGGAGGGTAGGACAAAAGATGTCATGCAAGTTCTTTCCATAAGCACGTATGACAATTTACGGAATACATGCCTACATTATATCGATGAACTGGAGCTAGTGCCGTATCGCCCTAGGTTATAACTGTCTCATGATGAATATCATCCAACAAGTCACCGATCCAATGCCTATGAATTTATCTTATATTGTTTCTGCTAAGTTACTACTGTTGTCATCATTGTTACACTTGCTACAAAATTGTTGCTATCACTGTTACCGTTACCGTTGCTACTGCTACCATTATCAAAACTATCATATTACTTTGCTACTGATTACTTGTTGTAGATAATTAATCTCCAGGTGTGGTTGAATTGAAAACTTAGCTGCTAATACCTTCAAATATTCTTTGGCTCCCCTTGTGTCGAATCTATAAATTTGGGTTGAATACTCCACCCTCGAAAACTGTTGCGATCCCCTATACTTGTGGGTTATCACCTGGTCCCAAGGGCCATGGTAGTCATGGTCCACCATGTCCTCCCATGGGTCATGCTGCTCATGGTCCAGCGCCTCCTCCCATGGGTGGTGCTGAACCGCCTCCTCCGATGGGTCATGCTGGGCTACGTGTGAGTAATGCTTCAGCACCTCTTCCTATGGGTAACACAACACAAGGCCATCCTAACTGCACTGAGCAGATGTCGCCTACGAGCAACGACAATGATGATGCAACTCCTAGGGATCCGCCAGAGTCAACTACAAAAGGGAGGGCAAGGAGTAGACGCTAGCATTCAACTCTTGATCTGCACCCGAAAAGGAAAAACAAGTGCAGCTACTGGAACTCAGATAAGCACAATGCCGCTAGCTGCTCTATGAAGTTGGCATGACAATTTGGTAAGATAGAAACAATAGAGAAATGGGGAAACCATCAAAAAATGTTCTGGGTTGCACTGTTAGGGCATGGATGGAGCTATGAAGATCCAGCAATAGAAAATTGTTTTTGGAAACTTCTTCTTTGTGTTCTTTAAGCTTACAGTTGGCACCCATTTGTATCCATGTTAAAAAGTGGCAGACTATCACTTGGCTATGTGTGAGACTACCTATTTATGCCTCTGTTGGAAAATTTGCACATTTACACGTGTTGCTTGGTAAAAGAATGTTACTATGTTTGTTGTCCTTTGGTGATTGATTTTTTGATGGTTTACCAGAAGCAAAGGAACTGTGCAAGTTAATTAGAACCAATGTGCAAGTGTTTTCCCTGTATGTGCAACTGTAACGTCTCCAAGTACTATGCCATGTAAAAAAGAAAAAAGAAAAAGGACTAAAATTGTACCACTCTTAGGATTAAAACAGCTACAGTACTAAAAAAAAGAATGTGCAAACTGGGCAAAAAAAAGCCCAGGTTAAAATGTGCAACTGAACTGGTATTAGGTGTGCAACTGATTGGGTATAATTGTGCAACTATCATGTAGACAGATGGCAGGGGAGAAAAAATAGCAAAAGCAAAACTTACTCTTTGTACCGTAGAATATCCTTCCATGGGGCTTTGTTGTGAACACACTCAACCATCTTGTGGGTCATTATCCTTCTCATGCTTAGGCTCTCTTTTGGCTTGTAATTCGGCAATTGTCTCCCATTCCAGGTGCTAGTATTGAACACCATGAACACACCACATTCATTGATGCGCAAAAAAGGAAAAACACATTGTTATTCGATGTGAGTTGGGGCCATGCTCGTGCAACAGAAAACATACTAAGAAATAAGAAAAATTGCAACTAGTAGCCTTGCTTATGCAAACCATGTTCTGCACCATGCAACTTTCCCCCTGAACTTCTGTTATTTCAAAATCCAAAGAAGAAAAAAGGTGGACAAACATACATTATACATGCTCTTTGCATCATGCAACTAGCCTAAAATAATGTGCAACTACCTACTGACCTGTGTGTAACTATATGAAGACTTTGTGCAACTAGGTGGTATGCTTGGTGCAAAAAAACAAAATATGAGGATCATGCACCCCCACCCCTAGTGGAATTTTCTCTTGATCAGAAGCCAACTATAAAAAAACATGAAAGCGGAACATGGTACAAAGCCAAAAAAATGAAAGAGGAAAATGGCGTGTGTGCATTACTTACTTCCCGATTTGTTTGGGTACATCAATGTCAACGACCTCATAGTGACTGATGCTATGCTTTGGGTAATCACTACAAAAAAATACACTTCCCTGATGATACGTGTTTGTCACAGTAGGTCACGTTTTTTGTCATGCATATACATCCATGGCAATTTTATGACAGAATCAAGATAGTCATACATGTGTTGTCGTAGAAGTGTTCCATGACAATACCAAAATTATCATCACGGAAGTGTCCACTTCCATGACGATAAATGGCGCATCATGGAAGTGCTTTCGTCAAGGGTAACTGACACGTGGCATCCACCGTAATGGGTCGCCGTTAAGCTATCAGGTTCCGGTTTGGATCCGATAACCCGTTAACAGCCCAGACCAATGGGGATTTTCCACGTGTAAAATTATCATTGGTTGGAGGAAACACGTGTCGGCTCACCGTTGGGACAGATGTCATCCACTCATTGGACCGAAGGCGCCTATGATACGTCGACACATGGCACGGCCCAACAGAGGCCCATTCCTGTGAAAAGGCTGGCCCATTTGACTTGGTCAAAAGGTAGCGGGCAGGCCCACGGAAAGCCTGTTAACGTCCTGTTCGCATATAGCCCATTTACAGCCCACTAACCCAGGGCCCGTTACAGCCTATCCGAATTAGGCCGAGTAGCGTTATCTGGGCCATCCAATATGATTCCAGCCCATTGTAACTTCTGGCCCATGTATGGCCCATGATGTCTTTCGGCCCATATGAGGCCCTTTGTAACTCTTGGCCCATTAACGGCCCGTGGTGAAACTGGCCCGTAATGAACAGTGTATTGATCTATACCCATTAACGACCCATTATTCCATTAGGCCGTTTCCAGCCCATGTTGTCTTTCGGCCTTCTCAGGGCCCATTTATTCTTGGGCTCATTTCCTGCATTCGGTTACTTACGGCCCGTTACTGGCCTTTTCTGCTTGTGGGCCAAATTCAGCCCGTGGTTACAGTCGGCCCGTTTGTGGCCCGTTAATCCGTTGGGCCGTTTTCATAGCGTCATCAAATACGGCCGATTAACGATGGCCCGTTTTGGTCGGCCCATGAACGGACGATTACAACTCTAGCCCGTTTTACGGCCCATAATGCGGTCCGCTATTGGCCCATGTTTGGCCAACCGATCATATGACCCGTAGAAGGCCCATTGTTTCTACGGCCCATAGAAGGCCCATTATTTCTACGGCCCATAGGAGGCCCAGGGTCACTACAGTAAATATGTAGCCCATGGTTATTGTGGCCTAGTTTTTAAAAATAGGTTATTGCGGCCACTAGCAAACCGTGGAAAAAGAACTGCACTGATTACAAGCAAACAAATAAACAAGACAACAAGGAAATAAATAAGCAAGCAACTTACACTAGGCTATCATGACTATTACACATATTACATCCACTGGGCATCAAAGTTCGCCACCAGTGCAAATATAGGGAACAAAGCAGCATATCACATACACTGGTTGTCAAAGTTGGCGACCAGTGCAAATAAACGCCGCAGCAAAACAAGTCCAGAACTGAAACCACTTCAGAAGAGCTCAAGAAACAATATCCTGGGTACCCATAATGCTGGCAAGATGCTTAGCAAGCTTATTAACTTTCTCTTGTTTGGCGCTTAAATCCTCCAGTGCTTGCTGTTGCACTAGAAAGTATGCATCTGAATTCTGCAGGGACTTCCTCAATCCTTCGGCTTCCTGTCGCAGAACATCTGATCGATGTCTTTCAACTTGAAGTTGAGACTCAAGAAACTGAACTGATTCAGGCAGCGAGTTCGAAGAGCTGGTGCCAGCAGTAGTGGCCAGTAACTCAAACACTACATCAAGACAGGGATTTGGGGTTGTCTCAGTGTCTTCAATATAGTTTTTATCAGCTTTCTTGGAGACCAACAGGGATGTCACACTATCTTGAACCTTATCTGCATTACTTCCTTTACCATTGCATAACGGGGTACTCTTCTCCAATATTTTATCCGCATTCTAAAAGAGAAACAAACAGGCACATCACAGGTTTACCATGTTGTATGTGAAACTCATTTTGGTAAACCAGTTCAGTAGTAAGGTGGACAGGATAACAACATGAAACTAACATATATCTATGTATTATGGTCACTGTATGGTCTATATCATTCTAGTTTATGTTGCCAAATCAAGATAGAGACAGTTCAAATCATATCTATTTAAGACAAAGCAGCATAGACAGAATATAAGTGCGGGAAACTACACAGCAATAACAACACTTGTAATGTGCATGGCATGAGAACATAACTGTTTATTCAATTGAAACTGAAATCAACATAGAGCAAGTTACAACAGCAAACACATTAAAGAAACAGGTTTAAAACATACCTGTTGCGCCATTGGAGTTTCAATGCATCCTTCAAATTTGAAATTAGTTGGTATGAGTAAATACAGTGATGCAAGAGCAAAGTAGTATGAACCATAGCTACCGAACCTAACCTGAGAACAATTCTTCTTCCGCTTTAAGCGTTGACTTGGGGTTCAGAGTGGTGGTCCTCATGCTTTGGGCACTGCAATAGCCTTACTAACTGCTCGTGTTTGGGTGCTCTGTGGTGGAGACGGCGCTGTGTCAACTGGGTTACTATCTGCAGGGGTTGGGGTTAGAAGGGGTGTAGCTGGTTCTCTGTCCAACTGGGTAGGGGTACAATCTGTGTGAGTCTGGGTTATGTGTGGTGGGGCTGGTTCTTGGGCAAGCCCCCCCCCCCCCCCCCCCCCCCCCCCCCCCCCCCCCCCCCCCCCCCCCCCCCCCCCCCCCCCCCCCCCCAATTCAAATGGCTGATAAACAAGAAAAGTAATTGAACGTACATACATTGTACGATAGACAGGTGCAATGGATAGTAGGGCAGAAAACAGGGCATGAAATAATTCACATTTATGTTGTCTAACCAAACAGAATAGCATGACATAATTTCACATATATGATGGCTAATTAAACAGGATAGCATGACACAATTTCACATGTATGATGGCTAACTAAACAGGATAGAATGACATAGTTCAAAATATGATGACTATGTAAACAGGATGACATGATATAATTATAAGATGTGTCTATTAAAGTGGTTGGCATGCCATAATTCACAAACATGCCATCGATGGAAACATGATGGCATGATATAATTCACGGATAGAATGACATAATTCAAAATATGATGACTATGTAAACAGGATGAGATGATATAACTATATTATGTCTTTAGAAAATGGGTTGGCATGCCATAATTCAGATACATGTTGTCTATGTAAACATCATGGCATGATACAATTCAAATATATGATTTATATACTAAGCAAGTGAGCAGAGGGCAATCGCATATATGATGTGTCAACTAAGAAGATGGCATTCAATATTGTGTATATGATGTAAAAACTAAGCATTGCAAGACAACATATGCATGATATGATTAATATAACCCTGCCAAGTTTGAGCATACACCTCAGGGGGATAATATGACTGGTCATCTGCCTCTGAATCCTCCTCTGAGGAGCTATCTGTAACCAGCAAGATATCTGCTTCAGCAGGTAGCATTGTCTGCTCTGAAGACCTTGTTTTCACTCTAGATTTCTCCATCACCAATTCAAATGGTTGATGCACAGGAAGAGCAGTTGAATATACAAACATGGTCCACAAATGCAATGAGTAATACAAAAAAGGACGGCATGATATAATTCACATATATGACGCTTGGCTAAACAGCATGGCATTGCATAATTCACATACATAATGCCTTGCAACAAGATAGCATTGCATAATTCACATATATAATGTCTTACAACAAGATGGCATTGCAAAATTCACATACATGGTAATTAGACACTAAACAGGTGGCGTTCACACAAAGCATGTCTAAACTAAGCAAATGACATGCCAATGCAAGACACCATATGCATGATATGTGCAATATAACCCTACCAAGTTAGAGCATGCACCTCGGGGGGGGGGGGTAGGACTGCTCATCTATCTCTGAATCCTCCTCTGAGGAGCTATTCGTAACCAGCAAGACATGCGCTTCGTTAGATAGCATTGTCTAGTCTGAAGACCTTGTTTCCACTCCATATTTTTCCATGACCGTGTCGAATGGCTGATGCACAGGAAGAGTAATTGAATGTACTAAAATTGTTGACAAATTTAATATGTAATAAAAAAAGATGGTATGATATAATTCACATATAGATGACTGGCTAACCAGGGTGGCATTGCAAAATTCACATATATGATGCCTGGCTAAACAAGATGGCATTGCATGATTCACATATACGATAAAGAAACTAAACAGATGGCATTCACACAAAGCATGTCTAAACTAAGCAGATGACATATTTGATATATAAAGTAAGCAATGCAAGGCACCATATGCATGACATTACCAACATCAGCATGCCAAGTTAGAGCGAAGAACCTCAGGGGGTAAATAGGAGTGGTCTTCTCCTTCTGAATCCCCCTCAGAACAGATATCTTCCTCTTGATTACAATCCAAAATGGGTGGAGGGGGGGCTGCCTTTGCGCCCACCAAGGAGCGACGTCTGCATGAAATTTTATTGCCATGCAAGGCTCGTCTCTTTTTCTCTACATGTTCATTTCCATTGTGTACAATAACTGACATGCATAGGAATAAAACATAATGAGATTATGTAAGGAGTGCATGCACAAATCCAGAGTGATGGTAGCAAACTGTGGATAGACCCAAAACCAATGATAGCAGGCAGATAATAGCTTTAGTTAAAAAAATACAGATAATGGCTCCTTTAATGTTTGTTTCCACCCAACATGAAACTCATAGTAGACACCCGAGATTAACCAGATAGTAGACAGATAGTATTGATTGCTGCCCCAATATGTACCCCACAACCATTTAAAAACTCAAGTTTGAGCATTAGTTTGGACCTGACTCGGAGTCTAATAGGTGAACAGGATGATAAAGTAGCATGTCACCATATTAAGCGATGCATAACGTTAGCAGACACGAAAGAGTGCGACCTCTCTTGCTGACCCGTGTAGTCCTCAAGGTCATCTGCTCAGTTGATGATGGTAATGCAGTTGTCGTGGCTGCCGACGACGGGGAAGAAGATATGAGGCAGCAAAAGAAAGTCTGGAGAGCGGATCCCTGCTGTGGTGAACCCCTCCGTCGTTGGAGCAGCTGAGCTGGGGTGGAACACAACGCAGCAGGAGCGGGACAAACCACACAAGGTTTTATTTGACACATGTCTGTAACAGAAGTAATTGTGTAAGGGCTTGTTTGAATTTGAGGATTCTAACAATGCAGGGATAGGAAATACACAGGAATAGGATAGGAATGCACGTGCAAAACAGAGAATTTAAAAACACAGGATTTCTGCCAATCTGGGTGTTTGGTTCACAAGAATTGGAAGATCACAGGATGCAAAGAAGCATGGTGAGATTAAGTCAAACCACAAGAAAATGTATGATTATAATGTTATTATGCTACTATCTCTTAGTCTTGTGCTTCATGAATAGGAATTTAAAAAGGAGGACAAGTGGATATTAAAATTCCTACAGTTTTTCTTTCAAGGAGACACAAAAGGAACAAATCCTACAGTTTTCCTTTGCTCCATTCCTTTGAACCAAATGCATGAATAGTAGTACCATAGGAAACTTTCCAATTCCTATGTTTTTCCTTCACTTTTCCTTTCAAGCACTGGCGATTCTAGTAGGTAGGCTTGAGGAGGGAAAAGCCTACACTCAAAAAATGTTTTTGTGTTACTTCTACTACTTTGGACCCAGGCCACTGCCCTACTAGCTCAACTCCCAGGCCCATCTACAAATGCACAACTCAAACACGCAGAGATAAATAATGATGGCGTTCAAGAGAGTCCATCATGGATAGCTAAGTTGCCTGGTACCTCACTGCTTGTCATATAGTAGGAGAAACTAATTGTTTTTCACGTTACTACATGTGCTCAGTGGACAATATATATAACATGTAGAGTAAAAAAGAGATGCAACAAGTATACAACCTCTTTGGCGAAGCCATGTCGCTCTCAATGTGATTGGGTTGGTCGGTGAGGATGCTCCGGCTAATTTGGCTGTCGGAGGAGGGGAAGAAGATCTTAGGCGTCCGGAGATGGAGCCCGGGGTACTGCTCCGCTGTGATGGAGGGTTTCGATGTTGGAGCAGCTCCGGTGAGTTGTACGACGGCGAGGCTGAAGCAGGACAAGAGAGACAACGTTAACCTAAGTGGAATTATAATAGCATCTCCAAATAGATGACATAAAATACATAGCCACAAAGTGCTAGATGTAAAATACATCAGCCGCTCATCTCTGAACTTAACTGTCGAAACTGAATTTAACTGTCGAAACTGAATTTAACTGTCGAAACTAAATTTTGCTGTCGAAACTGAATTTTACTGTCAAAACTGAATTTTGTTGTCGAAACTGAATTTTACTGTCGAAACGGAATGCACTAGTAGCAGAAAAGCAGTAGCAGCAGCAAAACCGCCCGGAGCAGCAGCGTGTGCGAGAGCCGGGGCAGCTGGTCATGTAGCAGCTGCAGGGGCTCGAGGGAGAGCAGGATCTGCTGCTCGTGCAGCAGCAGTGCGCACAAGAGTAGAGCAGCAGCGCAAGCAAGAGCAAGAGCGAGAGTAGCAGTGCAAGCAAGAGCAAGAGCGAGAGCAGCAGCGTGAGCAAGAGCAAGAGCAGACCAGGCAGGGGACCGAGAGCAAGAGCAGAGTAGCAGCGCGAGCGAGAGCCAAAGCAGCAGCAGCTCCTACTGATGTGGACGTCGCCACCGAGGGAGCGACGCCGTGGAGGAAGTGGCCGGCGACGCCGCCGTGGATGGAGCCGCGCCATGTCGGCTCAGGACCGAGCGCCGGCAGCACCATGAGATCGAATCAAGAAGAAAATGTGTTGATTAGTGTAGAACCTCTTTGGTGGCACCGATTAGGCCTCAGCTTCATCCGAGGAATCAGTGATGATGCTGCTCTTCCGGTGGTGCAGGTGAAGACTGTGGTGTGAGAATGGAGGTGGCACAAAAGACGAGGGGAACGTCGGGGCAGCTCCTTGGAGGTGGAGGATGGGGTGGCTGAACCGGCAGGATGACGAGATCGATGACGGATCCTCATCCGGTGCGGTGGATGAGGGACATCGAGGTGTTGATGTGGACGACGTCATCAGGGAAGAGGCTCCGGCTGGGTGGCGGATGGAGGAGGGTGTGGGGCTTCGCGGGCCCCCCCCCCCCCCCCCCCCCCCCCCCCCCCCCCCCCCCCCCCCCCCCCCCCCCCCCCCCCCCCCCCCCCCCCCCCCCCCCCCCCCCCCCCCCCCCCCCCCCCCCCCCCCCCCCCCCCCCCCCCCCCCCCCCCCCCCCCCCCCCCCCCCCCCCCCCCCCCCCCCCCCCCCCCCCCCCCCCCCCCCCCCCCCCCCCCCCCCCCCCCCCCCCCCCCCCCCCCCCCCCCCCCCCCCCCCCCCCCCCCCCCCCCCCCCCCCCCCCCCCCCCCCCCCCCCCCCCCCCCCCCCCCCCCCCCCCCCCCCCCCCCCCCCCCCCCCCCCCCCCCCCCCCCCCCCCCCCCCCCCCCCCCCCCCCCCCCCCCCCCCCCCCCCCCCCCCCCCCCCCCCCCCCCCCCCCCCCCCCCCCCCCCCCCCCCCCCCCCCCCCCCCCCCCCCCCCCCCCCCCCCCCCCCCCCCCCCCCCCCCCCCCCCCCCCCCCCCCCCCCCCCCCCCCCCCCCCCCCCCCCCCCCCCCCCCCCCCCCCCCCCCCCCCCCCCCCCCCCCCCCCCCCCCCCCCCCCCCCCCCCCCCCCCCCCCCCCCCCCCCCCCCCCCCCCCCCCCCCCCCCCCCCCCCCCCCCCCCCCCCCCCCCCCCCCCCCCCCCCCCCCCCCCCCCCCCCCCCCCCCCCCCCCCCCCCCCCCCCCCCCCCCCCCCCCCCCCCCCCCCCCCCCCCCCCCCCCCCCCCCCCCCCCCCCCCCCCCCCCCCCCCCCCCCCCCCCCCCCCCCCCCCCCCCCCCCCCCCCCCCCCCCCCCCCCCCCCCCCCCCCCCCCCCCCCCCCCCCCCCCCCCCCCCCCCCCCCCCCCCCCCCCCCCCCCCCCCCCCCCCCCCCCCCCCCCCCCCCCCCCCCCCCCCCCCCCCCCCCCCCCCCCCCCCCCCCCCCCCCCCCCCCCCCCCCCCCCCCCCCCCCCCCCCCCCCCCCCCCCCCCCCCCCCCCCCCCCCCCCCCCCCCCCCCCCCCCCCCCCCCCCCCCCCCCCCCCCCCCCCCCCCCCCCCCCCCCCCCCCCCCCCCCCCCCCCCCCCCCCCCCCCCCCCCCCCCCCCCCCCCCCCCCCCCCCCCCCCCCCCCCCCCCCCCCCCCCCCCCCCCCCCCCCCCCCCCCCCCCCCCCCCCCCCCCCCCCCCCCCCCCCCCCCCCCCCCCCCCCCCCCCCCCCCCCCCCCCCCCCCCCCCCCCCCCCCCCCCCCCCCCCCCCCCCCCCCCCCCCCCCCCCCCCCCCCCCCCCCCCCCCCCCCCCCCCCCCCCCCCCCCCCCCCCCCCCCCCCCCCCCCCCCCCCCCCCCCCCCCCCCCCCCCCCCCCCCCCCCCCCCCCCCCCCCCCCCCCCCCCCCCCCCCCCCCCCCCCCCCCCCCCCCCCCCCCCCCCCCCCCCCCCCCCCCCCCCCCCCCCCCCCCCCCCCCCCCCCCCCCCCCCCCCCCCCCCCCCCCCCCCCCCCCCCCCCCCCCCCCCCCCCCCCCCCCCCCCCCCCCCCCCCCCCCCCCCCCCCCCCCCCCCCCCCCCCCCCCCCCCCCCCCCCCCCCCCCCCCCCCCCCCCCCCCCCCCCCCCCCCCCCCCCCCCCCCCCCCCCCCCCCCCCCCCCCCCCCCCCCCCCCCCCCCCCCCCCCCCCCCCCCCCCCCCCCCCCCCCCCCCCCCCCCCCCCCCCCCCCCCCCCCCCCCCCCCCCCCCCCCCCCCCCCCCCCCCCCCCCCCCCCCCCCCCCCCCCCCCCCCCCCCCCCCCCCCCCCCCCCCCCCCCCCCCCCCCCCCCCCCCCCCCCCCCCCCCCCCCCCCCCCCCCCCCCCCCCCCCCCCCCCCCCCCCCCCCCCCCCCCCCCCCCCCCCCCCCCCCCCCCCCCCCCCCCCCCCCCCCCCCCCCCCCCCCCCCCCCCCCCCCCCCCCCCCCCCCCCCCCCCCCCCCCCCCCCCCCCCCCCCCCCCCCCCCCCCCCCCCCCCCCCCCCCCCCCCCCCCCCCCCCCCCCCCCCCCCCCCCCCCCCCCCCCCCCCCCCCCCCCCCCCCCCCCCCCCCCCCCCCCCCCCCCCCCCCCCCCCCCCCCCCCCCCCCCCCCCCCCCCCCCCCCCCCCCCCCCCCCCCCCCCCCCCCCCCCCCCCCCCCCCCCCCCCCCCCCCCCCCCCCCCCCCCCCCCCCCCCCCCCCCCCCCCCCCCCCCCCCCCCCCCCCCCCCCCCCCCCCCCCCCCCCCCCCCCCCCCCCCCCCCCCCCCCCCCCCCCCCCCCCCCCCCCCCCCCCCCCCCCCCCCCCCCCCCCCCCCCCCCCCCCCCCCCCCCCCCCCCCCCCCCCCCCCCCCCCCCCCCCCCCCCCCCCCCCCCCCCCCCCCCCCCCCCCCCCCCCCCCCCCCCCCCCCCCCCCCCCCCCCCCCCCCCCCCCCCCCCCCCCCCCCCCCCCCCCCCCCCCCCCCCCCCCCCCCCCCCCCCCCCCCCCCCCCCCCCCCCCCCCCCCCCCCCCCCCCCCCCCCCCCCCCCCCCCCCCCCCCCCCCCCCCCCCCCCCCCCCCCCCCCCCCCCCCCCCCCCCCCCCCCCCCCCCCCCCCCCCCCCCCCCCCCCCCCCCCCCCCCCCCCCCCCCCCCCCCCCCCCCCCCCCCCCCCCCCCCCCCCCCCCCCCCCCCCCCCCCCCCCCCCCCCCCCCCCCCCCCCCCCCCCCCCCCCCCCCCCCCCCCCCCCCCCCCCCCCCCCCCCCCCCCCCCCCCCCTAGGGTTTCGATGACCAGGGAGCGAATCCGCTAAGCCTGGCTCTCGAGTTGTTGTCTCTTGTTCCTGAACCGCCGCCGGGTCGTCCTTTATATACACAGGTTGATGCCCGGCGGTTTACAGAATCCCGAGGCCGGCTCATAAACGTGTCCGGCTCAGTTTCTATCCTTCCCTATCTTACAATACAAGTTACACATCATATGGCGGTTTATGACTATGGGCCCTAATCCGCCTTTGGGCTCTGGGCCTCCGTGATAGATCTCCTCAGTAAAGCGCCATACTTCTTGTCTTCATGGGCTTCAAAGATGATTAACTCCTCATGGGCATAACCCGGCCCCTCCTGGCCGGTTTATACTCAGTAGTAATATCCCCAACATTAGGCCCCAGATTGATTTGAACCTGTTCATGTCAATCATCAACACTTAGGAAAATTCATCCTTCAGCATCTTCGCATGAATCTTGTAAACCGCCATGACATCATCTTCCAGGATTATGATAAACCACCATGACATCAGCTGCTATTAAACATTGTACATATCTCATCTTCATTAATGAGCCTCCGATAATCGAGGCGACAGCTCTGGCACATATCCAACTTTTGGGCTCCTCGATTTTCGCGCCTGTCACTTATCCTTTCACCTTATAAATAAGACCAGGGGGTCCTTTTCATTTTCCCCCTGTGCCTCCTCGCTTCTTCTTCCTTGTGCCGACCTGACTGTCACGCTCGGCCGTCGTCGTCAAGCTCTGTCCTCGACTTTATCTCCGGCCGCTGCATCAACCTGAACGTACCAGAGAAACGCGGTGCGCCTTCACTGTTTCGTCAGCCATAGTAAGTTTTCCTTTCCCTTGCTCTAGATCCACCATTAGGGTTTCAGTGTTCATCGGAGTTCATCGAGGCGCTAGCGCTGTTCTTCCCTGTTCTTCTTAGTAGCATAAATGGCAAGCCTAGATCTGATAGTTTCCTGTGCAATCACAGATATAGTTCCCTTTTTCCTCCTTAAAGCATCCCCTTCGTATAGAAAAACTCATCTGAATCTGATGAACTGTTTAAGCACCTGAACTTTAGGTCTAAATATATTTTGGTTTTCTGACACGCCGTAGATCTGAACCTATCATACCAATCTGCGAAACCTGTTTTCCACCACTTAGGCATCTTAGATCTGTACCTTCCATACCAAAATAGGTGGTTTAACTTTTGTAGAAAATGATAATCCGACAGATACCATTAGTCCCCTCTTAAACCGCCGATTCATTTATTTTTTGTAACTCCTCCAATGTCAGATTCCGGTTTAACATGTATGCATACCTCAATGCCTTTTCCCTGACCTTGCAACTTGTAAGTCTTGAACCTTAAACTGGCATTAACCATGTTACAGCTTTCCATTGAAATGGCCAAACAAGTTTATGAATGCAACTGGGTCCCTTCCCGGATTACTGAAGAGCAACTAGATAGATGTGTCGCAACCGGTGCTTTAGCAAAGAAACAAGTCATCCACTGGAGGGCCCCTAGTCCAGAAAATCCTCCTGAGCCCAAGGATGGACAAGTAGTCGTGTTCGTTGACCACCTGGGTCGTGGGTTTAGCCCTCCTGGATCAAAAAAATTCTGAGATGTACTTGCTAGCTTCCAACTCCACCCCCAGGACATTGGACCAAACTCTGTGTCCAATGTTTGCAATTTCCAAGTATTTTGTGAGGCTTATCTTCAAGATGAGCCCACGGTTGAACTGTTCAGGGATTTCTTCTATTTGAACCGTCGTACAGAGTTTATAGACGGACCCAATACTGAGCTCGGTGGAATGGCTATTCAGAAGAGGAAAGATGTCAGCTTTCCCCACACCAAGCTTCACAGTCACCCCAAGGACTGGAATCAGACTTGGTTTTATTGCCGAGATACATCTCCAACCGACGAGAATCCTCTGCCGGGTTACCGTTCTCACCGGCTTAGCAACACACATCCATTTCCTCAGAGGCTGACTGCAAAGGAACGGTCCAACTACTCACCACAACTCTCAAAACTCAGAGCCTTTATGGCGAACGGTTTAACAGGCGTTGACTTTGTCCGCTGCTGGATATCCTGGAGCATTCTACCTTTAAGCCGGCGCCCCGGTTTAATGTGTGAATATACAGGGGACTTAAAAGACCCTCAACGGCATATCGACATTCAGCTAACAGAAGCTGAAGTTACTGAGGCTGTCAAGAAAATTTTGAACGAACCGGAAGCTGTCTGCAGCAAGACAGGGCTAAGTCCTTTCTATGCTTCCAACAAACCACCGACTGTAAGAATCATATAACTTTTGTCTTATCCTCATCCTTTTTTAATATTCCCTCAAGTTTTTGTCCATCTTTGACAGGGTGATGATCCACTCTGGAAGAGAAAACCACAGGATAAACCGGCAAAGACACCTCGCCCAAAGACCAAGGTTATCAAAAAACCTGCCAAGAAGAGAACCACTGAGCCCTCTGAACCGAATGCTGATGATGATCTAGATAATCCGGAATCAGAGGTAGAACTTGATTCTCTTGGTTCTTTTTTCATACACCTCATTGACAATGATTATTATCAGGATGACGCTGAAGGCAGCCAAGCTGATGATGTAGAGGTAATTATTCTTTCCTCCGGTTCAGATCCTCTGCCAACACAGAAAATCCGTCAAGCAAACCGGAAAATAAGATTTTCTCACCCCCTAGCTCACTTGGACCCAAACTTTCTTTTGAAGAAACAGCAACATGAAGCTCGCCGCACGACCCGGCACAGCGGCCAGGTAGTTACCTCCGTCGGTTTACCGAACACTCCGGTCCGGAAACGTCGATCAGAGGTCTCTTATATTCTTGACACTTCTTACCCCAAAGCGGGTTGTTTCCGACAGCCTCTTAATCCATCTGATTCGAATTATCAGGGAACCCCTCATTCATCCTCTGGCGAGTCAACGGCCACACAACTTCCACCCCTCAAGACGGTTCCTGGGTGAGTTATGCTTTAATTTTATCCTTAATACATTATATTTGCCCAATGTATTGACCTTTATGCTTGTTCTTCGTAGCGCCATGCCTAGACCCAGCAAGAAAGCTCGGTTAAATAAACCGGCTGACGACAATGTGGTTATTGAACCAGAAAAAACTCCAGAGCCGGAAAGAGCAAATGCTGACGTTGTACTTGATGATCCGCCACCACAACACTATGACTTTGTTGAACAAATGGAGGTTGATACAACGGGTCATGCTGATAAACCGACAAGCCTGGGCCAAACTGCTGATAAATCGCCAAGCCCAGCTAAGGCTGCTGATAAACCGTCAACTCCAGTGAAGGCTGCTGATGACAAGGAGGATGACATTATGATTACTGGCTTCGGCCACACCACCCCTGGCAATCATGTTGCCTTATCAAAGCATAGTGCCAAGGACGAGCTTTCTGCTATGGGCAAGGGCAAGTGGAATGCAGACTTGTCAAGCTATGCCCACCTCAACGCCCAAGATATTCATTCTGGCTTCTTGAACTGTCTGTACACAAGCCGCGACTATGAAGCCGGTTTAGTGAACCTGATGAAAGAATGATATGAGGTAACTGCTGCTTAACTTTGTATAACTGCTTTTCTCTTATGTCTAATTTCAAATATCAACTCCAGTAGCTCCCAAGGGCCGGTTTACGATGTCAATCTAAACCGGGACTTTGTAATATCTCCACTTTGCCTGCGTAGCCCCCAAGGGTCGGTTTAACTTATTAAGATGAACCGGGACTTCAGAATAATAACCTTGTCACTTTTCACCTGTGTAGTCCCCAAGGGCCGGTTTATCTTTGCAAGCTGAACCGGGACTTTAGAAGAAATACCCATAATGTTACTTTGAGCAAATATACATTAGCCCCCAAGTGCCAAGAATATTACTTGTATTGTGCTTGGGACTTGTAAAAATTTCTGATAACAAGCAAATAAGCATTAGCCCCCAAGTATCAAAGGTATAACTTGTTATGTGCTTGGTACTTCAAGTATGTATTGCCAACTCGTGATATATCTCTCTCTTATAGGCTGAGCTCGGCAAAAAGGAAGCCCAAACCGCTGATCTTCAAGAAAACATCAAGTCTCAGCAAGCAAAAACCTCCAAAGCCAAAGATGAGCTGACCAGTGCCTTATCAGCCATGGAGAAGCTGAAGGAAAATTTCAAGAAAGAGCGGGCGGATTGGGAGATAGAGAAATCCACCTTGTAGAAGAAAGCTGAGGATGCAGAGGCAGCCCTTAAACCGGTGGCAGAAGAGTTGACTGGTTTAAAGCGGCAGATCAATGCTATGACCACTGCTGTATTTGGTAAATCTCCTCGCTTTAAGTTTTCAACATATCATCCCATACATTGACGTTTTGCTGATGTTTGTAATGATGCAGGGACTCGCATTACCCATTTGGGTTCTGAAATGCAGAAGAAATTGAAGGCTGCCTATACTCTTATAGAGCAATTATATACCGGCGCACAACGGATCATCTGCACTGCTTCTCACAACAAGCCGCCCCCAACCTTAATCAAGGAAACCTTAGAAAGGTTGTCAATGCTGCCTGCCCGGGTTGAAGAATTAAAAAGATCAGCTGCAAGGGCAGGTGCTCTGACCACGCTAACCCGGGCTAAAGCATGGGTGCCTGATCTTGATCCGGTGGATGTGGGTAAAGGCTATCCGAGCTTAAGAGAAGACGGATCAGAGTTTGACAATGATGACCTTCGAGTCATAACCAGGGAGATGCGTCCACTGGCTTGCCAATTGGCTGAAGAAGCTGACCTTTCATACTATCAGGCGAGTTATGACGTCAACAACAAACGGGTTGCTGCACCAACTCATGAAGCTCAAAATCTTATCCCGCCAATCCGTAAGCACACCTATGCCCCTGACGTTGAACCATCCACACTTATAAGCGATGAAGCTGTATTCCAAGCCCTAACTGGGATCGATTGGGCAACCATTGACTTCCAGCCACTGGGTAGAGAGGAGGAGGATGAACCGGCGCAAGATGATCCGCAGCCGTCAAGTCAGCCTGATGACGAGTCATGATCCAGAGGCCGGTTTAGCCTTCTGCATACTGCAACACTCGCTGGAAACAATTATTCTTTTAGGCATTGAAGCGCCTTGTAATAGGCTAGTTCAAAACACTTGGTCTGCTATGCCATCGTGCATATTTATTTTGCCTGACACTTGTTAATCCGCCATGCTTAGATATATTACTTTCATAATCCGTAGCGGTTTATTCAAGCTGTTCCTGCATACAAGAAGTTGAAAGTGTCCTGGCGGTTTACCGCTGGATGGGTCATGATGCCCAAATGTATAGCCAGGGTTTATAACCAAGGCTGTATTTGAAAATAATCAAATATAAAATAGATAATACCTGTGACATTGAATCACATCGTTGATTGGCCAACTTTATTGTAGTAAGGGTGATAACCCCAATCTTGAGTACTAATAACTCCTTGCATATTGTGCCGGTTTATGGTAAAACCGTACCGGGTTGTGATAAACACCGGATTCACCATACATAATACTGGCGACTTATAGTCAAAACCAGACCGGGCTAATAAACACCGGATTATAATTGATCATGTACTAACAACTTGTAGTTGAAAGCCAAGCCGGGTCAATAAACGCCGGTCTATCATAAAATATTATAAACCTCATCAAAGGAGAAAAAACTTGGCAAATAAAAATATAAAAGGAACATGCGAGGCTTTTCATGGGCTGCCAGGCCCCAAATCGAGGCTTTTCATGGGCTGCCCGGCCACTGAGTTAAACCATTTTACAAAGCCTTTTAAGATGGACCTCAATCATTAACCAATCGTCGTTTTAACTTTGACAAGTTCAGGGTCTATGAGATTGACTTGTCAAACGTTCGGCGGGTCATACCAGGTTTACCTGGACGGAGTGGCTTACTTAAAGAAGGCAGGATAACCCGGGGTTTTAGGTGAATACACCTGGCTTCCAAGCCTGGCTTGATAGCCTATTACAAGTGTAGACTCTTTGTTCATTGCGAAGCAAAGAGCCCCCAAGCAACATTTTGAGCTGTGCTCAGCGGGTGCCTATGTTTGAGTTGTGCTTTTGCAACACTCTCTTTGGCCCCTAAGTAATTTCCCTGGTGGCTTTGCGCCGATCAAGAGGTGTAACTATGGTTCGTTCATGACCAAGCCCCCAAGTGATTTCATATATATATATGGCTGTATAATCCGGATCAATGGGTAAACAGGACTCCGCTTTATAAACAGAAGCCCCCATGTAACCACACATGATGTAAGAAAAACAACATATACCCCGCTTTAGCTGAAGCTCCGGTTTATTATATTGATCATAATATATACATTGTCATAACTATGTACATAAGCAGAGCCTGTGGCTCAAGTATAGTAAGGCCGAAGATGAGCAATATTCCACGGCCGGTGGGTCTCCTCCTCCGATTTACATGAGTCTTTGTGCTCTCGAACATCTATAAGGTAGTATGACCCGTTATGCAGATTCTTGCTGACCACAAAGGGTCCTTCCCAAGGTGGGGATAACTTGTGCATATCAGTCTGATCCTGGATGAGTCGGAGCACCAGATCGCCTTCTTGAAAAGTTCTGGTTCTAACCCGGCGGCTGTGATAACGACGCAGATCTTGCTGATAAATTGCCGAACGGGCTGCTGCAATGTCACGCTCCTCATCTAATAGGTCAAGTGCTTCCTGTCATGCCTTCTCATTGTCAGCTTCGACATAAGCCGCCACACGAGGTGAATCATGACGGATGTCACTAGGGAGAACCGCCTCTGCTCCGTAAACCATGAAAAAAGGCGTGTAACCCGTAGATCTGTTGGGCGTGGTATTGATGCTCCATAACACAGAAGGTAACTCCTCCACCCAACAACCCGGCGTCCGTTGCAAAGGAACCGTGAGCCGGGGCTTGATGCCTCTCAAGATCTCTTGATTGGCTCTCTCCGCCTGACCATTAGATTGGGGATGAGCCACTGATGATACGTCAAGCCGGATGTGCTCACGTTGACAAAATTCTTTCATAGCACCCTTGGACAGATTAGTGCCATTATCAGTTATGATACTGTGTGGAAAACCAAATCGGAAGATCGCCTTTTTGATGAATTGAACCACCGTGGCTGCATCACACTTACTGACTGGCTCTGCTTCCACCCACTTAGTGAACTTGTCAACTGCCACCAACAGGTGGGTCTTCTTATCCTTAGATCTCTTAAAGGGCCCAACCATATCCAGCCCCCAAGTCGCAAACGGCCAAGTGATTGGAATCATCCTCAATTCCTGGGCCGGAACATGAGCTCGGCGTGAAAATTTCTGACAACCATCGCACTTTTTCACCAAGCCCTCTACATCAGCATGAGCCGTCAGCCAATAAAAGCCATGACGAAAAGCTTTAGCTACCAGGGACTTTGAACCGGCGTGGTGACCACAATCCCCTTCGTGGATCTCACGCAAAATCTCACGGCCTTCTTCAGGAGATACACAATGTTGAAACGCTCCTGTTACACTGCAGTGATGTAATTCTCCATTGACAATGGTCACTGACTTGGATCGCCGGATTATCTGTCTGGCCAAAGTTTCATCCTCTGGTAACTCACCCCGGTTCATGTACGCCAAATATGGGACAGTCCAATCCGGGATAACATGAAGCGCCGCCACCAATTGAGCCTCCGGATCAGGAACAGCCAGATCCTCCTCTGTGGGGAGTTTGACCGACGGATTATGCAGTACATCCAGAAAGACGTTGGGTGGAACCGGTTTACGCTGGGAACCCAAACGGCTTAAAGCGTCTGCCGCTTCATTCTTCCGCCGGTCCACATGATCAACCTGATAGCCTTTGAAGTGACCTGCAACAATATCCACCTCTCGACGATATGCTGCCATGAGCGGATCCTTGGAATCCCAAGTACCAGACACTTGTTGAGCCACTAGGTCCGAGTCACCAAAGCACTTAACCCGGCTTAAATTCATCTCCTTTGCCATTCGAAGACCATGGAGTAAAGCCTCATATTCAGTTGCATTGTTAGTGCAAGGGAACATTAAACGGAGAAGATAACAAAACTTATCACCTCGTGGGGAAGTTAATACGACTCCAGCCCCCGAGCCCTCCAATTGCCTGGACCCATCAAAATGAATAGTCCAATAAGTATGATCCGGCTTCTCTTCTGGCGCATGTAACTATGTCCAGTCATTGATGAAATCCACCAACGCTTGGGACTTGATTGCCATCCGAGGCATATATTTCAACCCATGAGGTCCAAGCTCAATGGCCCACTTGGCAATCCGGCCAGTTGCTTCCCTGTTCTGGATTATATCCCCCAAAGGAGCAGAACTGACCACAGTGATGGGATGACCCTGGAAATATTGCTTAAGCTTCCGGCTTGCCATGAAAACTCCATACACCAGCTTCTGCCAATGTGGGTACCTCTGCTTGGACTCAATAAGTACCTCACTGATATAATAAACTGGCCGTTGAACCGGATACTCCTTTCCAGCCTCCTTGCGCTCCACCACAATAGCCACACTAACTGCCCGGGCATTAGCAGCCACATATAACAACAAGGGCTCTTTATCAACGGGAGCAGCAAGGATGGGCGGTTCAGCTAGCTGCCGCTTTAGATCCTCAAATGCTTCATTGGCGGCGTCACTCCAGACGAAGTCATCCGTCTTCTTCAGCATCTGATATAAAGGGATGGCCTTCTCCCCAAGGCGACTGATAAACCAGCTTAAGGCTGCAATCCGGCCTGCCAAGCGTTGAACATCATTGACACACTTCGGTTTAGCCAGCGAAGTAATGGCCTTGATCTTCTCCGGATTAGCTTCAATCCCCCTGTTAGACACCAGAAAACCCAAGAGTTTGCCCGCCGGTACACCAAAGACACACTTGGCCGGATTAAGCATCATCTTGTAAACCCGTAGGTTATCAAAAGTCTCCTTCAAGTCATCTATCAATGTCTCCTCCTTCCTGGACTTCACCACGATATCATCCACATAAGCATGAACATTGCGCCCAATCTGATTATGAAGACAATTTTGCACACAGCGCTGGTAAGTCGCTTGGGCACTCTTGAGCCCAAAGGGCATAGACACATAGCAGAAGGCTCCAAAGGGAGTTATAAAAGCTGTCTTCTCCTGGTCCTTAACTGCCATCTTGATCTGATGATAACCCGAATAAGCATCCAAAAAACTCAAACGCTCACAACCCGCCGTAGCATCAATAATCTGATCAATACGAGGGAGAGCAAAAGGATCAGCTGGACATGCCTTGTTTAAGTCCGTGTAGTCCACACACATACGCCAAGTACCGTTCTTCTTAAGCACCAGCACCGGATTAGCCAACCACTCTGGATGAAAAACTTCAACAATGAACCCAGCCGCCAATAGCCTGGCGACCTCTTCACCAATGGCTTTGCGCCTTTCTTCATTGAACCGGCGAAGAAACTGCCTGACCGGTTTAAACTTGGGATCAACATTAAGGGTGTGCTCAGCGAGTTCCCTCGGTACACCTAGCATGTCAGAAGGCTTCCATGCAAAGATGTCCCGATTCTCACGGATGAACTCGATGAGCGCGCTTTCCTATTTCGGATCCAGATTAGCACTGATGATGAATTGCTTGGATGAATCGCCAGGCACAAAATCAACTAGTTTAGTCTCATCAGCCGATTTAAATTTCAAGGCCGGATCATGCTCTGTAGTTGGTTTTTTCAAAGAAGTCATATCCGCCGGATCAACATTGTCCTTGTAAAATTTCAACTCCTCTGTGGCACAAACTGACTCAGCATAGGCCGCATCACCCTCTTCACATTCCAAAGCGATCTTACGGCTCCCATGCACTGTGATGGTCCCCTTATGACCCGGCATCTTGAGCTGCAGATAAACATAACAGGGCCTTGCCATGAACTTAGCATAGGCCGGCCGTCCAAATAGGGCATGATACGGGCTCTTGATTTTCACCACTTCGAAGGTCAAGGTCTCTGATCTTGAATCATGCTCATCTCCAAAGGCAACCTCCAGAGCTATCTTACCAACTGGATACGCCGATTTACCAGGCACCACACCATGGAAAACAGTGTTGGACGGTTTAAGATTTTTATCTGTTAACCCCATGCGACGGATGGTTTCATAATAAAAGATATTGATACTACTTCCTCCATCCATGAGTACCTTGGTGAACTTATATCCTCCAACCTGAGGCGCCACCACCAACGCTAGATGACCCGGATTATCAACCCGGGGCGGATGATCCTCTCGACTCCACACAATAGGCTGCTCAGACCAACGCAAGTAACGGGGCACCGCCGGTTCAACGGAGTTTACTGCCCTCTTGTGAAGCTTCTGATCGCGCTTGCACAGGCTACTGGTGAAGACATGGTACTGCCCACTATTCAACTACTTCGGGTTGCTCTGGTAACCCGACTGCTGCTGCTGCTGACTCCCCTGATGATTATAACCACCTTGGTTGCCCTGACTGCCTTGATTACCATGTCCGCTTTGATTACCTTGAAATCCTGAACCGGAACTGCCTCCGCCATAACCCGGCCCATGAGAACCGGGCCCTGAACCGTCAGACGGTCCTTGATCATATCGGAAAAAATCTGAATTTTTGAACTCCCGCATAATGAAGCAATCCTTCCTAAGGTGCATGGCTGGCTTTTCTCGCGACCCGTGCTTCGAGCAAGGCTGGTTTAACAGGTAAGACGGGCGCTCAGGATTGGGACTTGATCCTCCACCACGCGGGGGCGGTTTACCCTTACGACGCTGACCATTATCCTGCGTGTTGGTGTTAGCCACAAAATCTAAACTGTTATCCGCTTTACACTTACCGTTGTTTCCATGGCCAGCCGGGTTATGCTGCTGCCCTTTGGTGCTGCCACTCTTCTTTCCCTTTCCTGGCTTTTCTTCATCAGACTCAGGGTCCTTGGTACTATCAGAGTCGGCATACTTAACCAGAGCTGCCATAAGCGTCCCCATGTCATTGCAGTGACATTTGAGCCGTCCCAACTTCAACTTCAGAGGTGCGAACCGGCAATTGCCTTCCAACGTTAAAACTGCTGTATCAGCGTTGATGCGGTCCGATGAGTGCAAAATTTCCGAAACCCGGCGCACCCAATGGGTTGTTGATTCTCCTTCCTCTTGGACACAGGCAGCTAAGTCCACAATTGACAAGGGCTGCTTGCACGTGTCTTTGAAATTCTGGATAAACCGGGCCCTTAACTCGGCCCATGACCCAATGGAGTTAGCTGGCAAGTTTTTCAACCAAGTGTGAGTTGTCCCCTCCAACATCATGGTGAAGTATTTAGCGCACGCCGCATCATCCACATCCAGCATCTCCATCGCCATCTCATAGCTCTCAACCCACGCCTCTGGGGATAAATCGACAGTGTAATTGGGCACTTTACGCGGTCCCTTTAAATCCTTGGGCAGCCGCACACTACGTAAAGCCGGGGTGAGACACGGCACTCCCAAAGAACTGGAGGTAACTCCTGGCTCCACCGAAGTTGTTGGACGGACCGGAGTAAGTTGACGGGCTGCGTATTGCACTGTTAACTCGGCTTCTCGACGTGCTCTTGCCCGGTCCACCACGTTCTGAGCATCAGCACCATCACCCGCCGGGTTATGGCCACGGGGCGGATTACGGTTCCGCGCACTGCTTGATACAGCCGGTTCATCAATGTGCCTGCTGTAACTCCGGCTTGGGCGGGGGGTGGAATGAATCCTCTCGCGACTGTATGAATAAGCCTGCTGCTGAGTCAAAGCTGTCTGAAGGAGCTCTCTAGCCCGTCATGTTTCAACTGCTACTGGAGACTCGCCTTCGATCGGGAGAGCTGCCAATCGTGAAGCGGCGGCAACGATGTTATCCAACGGGTTAGAGTAATGACCCGGAGGCGTTGAAACGTGCTGCGACTGGACATTGTTCTGACGAGGCGGATCCGTTGTGCGCGGCTGAACCGGCGCCCCCGTTCCAGGTGCCTCTGCCCGGTTTACCACTGGCGGGTTACTGGTTCCTGCTCCTGGCGTGTTAAAGAGATTCCTTGCCTCATAAACCGGAGGTAGGTGAGATCGGTACCTTCTCCTCATGACATCATTTGACGCGCTCTGATCTAACATAAGCCGATAAGCCTGTGCATCCAACTGGGCCCACTCTGCAGCCATCCTGGTGTCCTCAGCTGCCAGGTCTGCCTTGGCTTGAGTTATCTGATCCTTCACCTTCGCAATTTCCGTGTTATGCTCATCCTGATCCGCGGGTTAACTTCCGCCAGCAGCACTGCCAAAGAGTCAAATAAATCAGATAAAACCTGAGCTTGCGGTCACACAGGGCCTCCTGCCCCAGCTGCTGTCGCCGCTACTGATCCGGAAACCATCACCGCTGCTGTCGAAGAATGCTGCGCAGGCTGTGTACCGGCCATGAAGATCGCAACCCGGCTCGGCGGATCGAAGGGGTCCGGAATACTGTCGCCATCGGAACAACCCCCAAACCGGCCATCTTGCAGCTGGTACAGGCCTCCTGCCCTGGCTACTATCGCCGCTACTGATCCGGAAACCATCATCGCTGCTGTCGAAGAATGCTGCGCAGGCTGTGTACCGGCCATGAAGATCGCAACCCGGCTCGGCGGATCAAAGGGGTCCGGAATACTGTCGCCATCGGAACAACCCCCAAACCGGCCATCTTGCAGCTGGTACAATGACTCGGTCTCTCCAGTAGATGACTCGTCATCGGAGTAAACGACGGTTTCACCACTAGATGTCGATCTAACCTCAGATTCCGCTCCGTGGATGACTCCCACAAAGGCACGCTTCACGGCAGGCTGAGCCCGGGCGGGTCTCGCACACTGAGCCATTTCGAAGATGTCGGTGCAGATGTCCGGCTCAGCGGCCAGCTCGCCGATCTTGCCAATGAAGACGTGAATACCGCCGAAGGGGACCCGGTACCCGTACTCGATTGAGTCGGCCTCGGGGCCCCAGCCTGTGTTGTCAATGTAGAGCTTGCCGCGACGACTCTTGATCATCCGGCCCACAGCGTATCCCTTAAGTACTTCGAAGCTACCCTCTAAGAACTCGAAACCATCGTGCGATAGCCCCACGGTGGGCGCCAACTGTCGTGGTTTTGTCACGGCAGATGTCCTAGTGAAAGGACTTAGTCGTGGAGCCATCGCGACGGGTTAGCTTGAAGGGGTTAAAGCGGACAAAGGACGCAGGGTTTATACTGGTTCGGCCCCTTACGGTGAAGGTAAAAGCCTACGATCCAGTTGTTGTGGAATTGCTAGGGTTTCGATGACCAGGGAGCGAATCCGCTAAGCCTGGCTCTCGAGTTGTTGTCTCTTGTTCCTGAACCGCCGCCGGGTCGTCCTTTATATACACAGGTTGACGCCCGGTAGTTTACAGAATCCCGAGGCCAGCTCATAAACATGTCCGGCTCGGTTTCTATCCTTCCCTATCTTACAATACAAGTTACACATCATATGGCGGTTTATGACTATGGGCCATAATCCGCCTTTGGGCTCTGGGCCTCCGTGACAGATCTCCTCAGTAAAGCGCCATACTTCTTGTCTTCATGGGCTTCAAAGATGATTAACTCCTTATGGGCATAACCTGGCCCCTCCTGGCCGGTTTATACTCAGTAGTAATATCCCCAACACTTGGCTTATTTAGATCCTCACTTTCTTTTGAAGCAACAGCAACACGAGAATCGACGTCAGACCCGGACTAGTAGAGGTGAAGAGTTGTCCTCTGGCTTACCGAACACCCCTGCTCCTCGGAAACGTCGAAATGAGGTGCTTTTTAACTTAAACTCTTTTTTACCCGCTGGCGGGTCTTATCTGTCTTCCTCCTAACTCTGTTGATTCAATTGACCAGGAGCTTGCCCGTTCTTCCTCTGGTGACTCATCACAAACTGAGTTGCCGGCTTTTAAGACTACCCCTGGGTAATGACATTCACTTCTTACTCTGTACCTCTTTATATTCTGGTAACTATACTGATTTGTCATAATCCGTGCAGTGGACAAGCAAAGCCTAATAAAAAGGCAAAGGTGACCAAGGCAACTGAGGCACCTAAAGGTGCTGAACCGGAGCAACAAGTCTCTGTGCCTGAAGTTTCTGACAAACAGCCGGAAGAACCATGTCTCTAACCCCGCACCTGAAATTCCTGACCTCTCCCGTGACCGTACGGATGTCAATCCTGCGCCCACCGAGTCATCCAACCCACTTAAGCCGCCAGAAGAACATGGTGAAGACGTTATGATTACTGGCACCAGCTTCCAAGAACCGGGACGTCCAACTGTCTTGGCCAAACACTCCGCGAAGGATGAGTTCATTGAGAGGCAGAAATTGAAATTTGACATCGCTGATTATTCTCAACTGGCTGTCAATGAAGTATTCTCTGGTTATCTTAACCAAGTTCATTCCAGTCGCGACCTTGAGATTGATATGGTGAAACAGATGCACCAGAAATATGAGGTATGACTTCCGGCTTTTAAATAAGTTATGTACCTCCTGCCAGTCCCCAAGTCTACTGGTTATGATAATATTGAATAGGCTGTAGACTTAGAAGAATCCATAAGCTTCTGTCATAGATTCCCTCCAAGTCCGGTTTAAAATAAACTGGATGTTTAAGCAGTTTAACTTTGCATCCGTAGTCCCCAAGGGCCGGTTTAATCAGCATGAATGAGCCGGTCCTATTTATCATTGTGTAAGAAGAGAGAGCTTAACTGCATAGCCCCCATGAGTCGGTTGGGACTGTTTACAGTACATCCGGCTCATGACGAAGAAGATACAAGCGATATGCATTAGCCCCCAAGTGCCAAGTAGTCTTGCTTGCAAAGTGCTTGGGACTTTAGTTATAAGAGCCGTTTCGTGAAAAATTTCTTTGACAGACATTAGCCCCCAAGTGCCAAGTGTTGTTGCTTGCAAAAGACTTGGGACTTATATTCTTGTAACCTTGATAGAAATGTTGATAACTCTGTACTTCATACAGGCTGCTACTGCTGAACTGGATTCTCAATTGAACGATGTAAAGACCCGACTGGCGACTCAGGAAACTGAGACCCGGAAAGCTGAGTCAAAGTTCCAGTTTAGCGTGGCTGAGTCAGAAAAACTGAAGACCAGTTTTGAGGCGGAGAAAAAGACTTGGGTTGAAGAAAAGACTGCTTTAACACAGCGGGCTGAGAAAGCAGAGGCAGCACTTCAAGAGGTGACTACTGAGCTCACTGGCTTAAAACGCCGTGTATCGCAGATGATTTCTGCTATCTTTGGTGAGTCGCCTTGCTAGTCATCAAAAGTGAATTTTTGTTGTGATCATATAACCCGCCATTTAATCAATCTGTGATATATCCAGGTCCCCGGAGCAGCAACCTCAATCAAGACATGCTTGTGAAGCTCAAAGCTGTTTACACGCTTGTCGAACAGCTGTACACCAGAGCTCAACGTGCACTGGCTGCAATCTCTCCAACAAACCAGATGCCTACTCTGTTGATAGATGTGTTGAAAAAGCTTTCTGTGCTACCTGCCAGGTTTGAGGAGATGAAACGATCATCTGCAAGAGCTGGCGCCGTGACTGCTTTAAGCCGGGCCAAAGCATGGGTACCAGAGCTTGACCCGTCCGAGGTAGCCACTGGATACCCAAGCTTAAAGGAAGATGGCACTCCGTTTGATCAGAGGACTTCTCAGCTTGCGTAAAGGAAATACGTCCAATGGTGACTCTGATTGCCAATGATTCTGATCTTGCAAAGTATCATCCGGCTTATAACCAGGATAATCAGAAGATGCCGACCCCGGCTTATAGAGTGATGGATTTAATCCCCCCAATCCGTAAGCACACTTTTGCCCCTAAAGTTGAGCCGTCTGATCTTATAGATGACAAAGATGAATTTCAAGCTTTATCTGGCATCGATTGGTCATCACCAAATTTTCAGCCGGCGGAAGAGGACGAAGAATCGGCAAGGGATGACGCAGAAGCCTCCAGTCAGCAAGGCCAGGAAGATTGAACCACCGGGCGGTTTAGATACTTGATCTGTTTGAAAAAACACTTGATCTCATTCGGCTCATGGAGCCATGTAATAGGGTAGCAAAAACTTGAATCTGCCGTGCCATCGTGCATGTTTCTGCTTTTTGCTTAATACTGCTGATCTGCCGGTTTTAAAAAAAACCATTATGGGTATGATAGCCTTTGATTTATGCAGATCTGAATGATTATTATCCTGCACGCAAAGAAAATACAAGCGCCCTGGCGGCTTATCGCCGGGCGGGTCATGATATCCAATTGAAGCCACTAGGGATAAGTAGTCCATAACCAGGGCTAGTTTGACCGTAATGTTTTAACATAAAATATCATACCTCTGGCTGTATGCTTAGACTGCCGATTGAGCAACCTTATGCAGTTAGAGGCGGTAGAGCCATAATTGTAAACATAAGAGTATGATACTCTGGCGACTTAGAGTCTGCCATCCTGGCGGGTTAACGAGACCCGGAAGATGCTTCAAATATGAGCTGTAAGTAGGGCAGCTGGGCCCGATTTGTAAAAAACCAGAAGTCAAAAAAGAAACTTCGAATACAAATGAAAAATCAAAAGAAATGCGAGGCTTTTGTGGGCTGCCAAGCCAAAGTATCTTCTTCAATGAAACTAGCCGGAGCCACTGGATTGTTCATGCGTTCCGTGAGCCTGACTCATAGTGTGCCCAATCGACATTTGAACCCTAGACAAAGTCTGGTCTTGCTTAAAGACTTATCGGGAGTACGCGGGGCCAGAGTAACAGCATACATCACGGGCCAATTTATCCAAGTTTCAAGGAAGGCGGCTTATGAAGCCTGGATCTATCCTGACTATCTGTAAACCATACTCTCGCATGACAAGCCACCGTTTGAACCTTAACGAGCTCAGATCTTGGTTGAATACGCCGTAAGATTAATCGTTTAAGAGTTCGACGGGTCAGTCGGGATTACCCGATGGAGTTGAAGCAGCTGGCTACAGGTAGGATGACCCGGAAAGGTTATGTCCTCTTTGGTCGAATACGCCTATGTTTGGACAAACCTGGTCAAGAGGGTAGTAACGTTATGTTCTCTTTGGTCGAATACGCCTATGTTTGAACAGGAAGCCCCCAAGTGACATACTAACAAGTGTGGCGTTGAGCCGGTCAAGAGGGTACCGACAGCTATGATTCGAATACGATCAGGAAGCCCCCAAGTGACATACTGACAAGTGTGGTGTTGAGCCGGTCAAGAGGGTACCGACAGCTATGATTCGAATACGATCAGGAAGCCCCCAAGTGACACACTGATGAATCGCACTTCACCAGGGACCTATGTTTGAGCTGTGCTGTGTATCCAACTCTCTTTGGTCCCTGTAATTTGGGCGTCAAGCCTCTTAAAAGAATATGTAAGATGATGATAAAGACTCAACTTCAAACAAGTGAAACGACAGAGGCCCTGAATTATCAGGGAATCCGGCTTTATTATACTGTCTATAATATATACATCATGTAACCATGTACATCATAAGAGTCGGTGGCTCAAGTATGTAGGGCCGAAGATGAGCAATATTCCATGGCCGATGGGTCTCTTCCTCCGAGTTACGTGAATCTTTGTGTTCTCGAACATCGATAAGATAATATGACCCATTATGTAGATTCTTGCTGACCACAAAAGGTCCTTCCCAGGGCGGCAAGAGCTTATGCATGTTTGTTTGATCCTGGATGAGCCGGAGCACTAAGTCGCCTTCCTGAAAGGTTCTAGTTTTGACCCGGCGGCTGTGGTAACGACATAGGTCTTGCTGATAAATCGCCGAACGAGCCGCCGCGAGATCACGCTCCTCATCCAACAGGTCAAGTGCATCTTGATATGCCCTTTCATTGTCAGCTTCCACGTAAGCCGCCACCCGGGGTGAATCGTGACAGATGTCACTAGGGAGAACCGCCTCTGCTCCATAAACCATGAAAAAGGGGGTGTAACCCATAGATCTGTTGGGGGTCGTGTTGATGCTCCATAACACCAAAGGCAACTCCTCCACCCAACAACCTGGCGTCCTTTGCAAAGGGACCATAAGCCGGGGCTTGATACCTCGCAAAATCTCTTGATTTGCTTGTTCTGCCTGATCATTGTACTGAGGGTGAGCCACAGATGAAATGTCAAGCAGGATATGCTCTCGTTGACAGAATTCTCTCATAGCACCTTTAGAAAGATTAGTGCCATTATCTGTTATAATGCTGTGTGGAAAGCCAAAACGGAAGATCGCCTTCTTCATGAATTGAACCGCCGTTGTTGCATCACACTTACTGACTGGCTCTGCTTCAACCCACTTGGTGAACTTGTCAACCGCCACCAAAAGGTGGGTCTTCTTATCCTTGGACCTCTTGAAAGGCCCAACCATATCAAGCCCCCAAGTTGCAAACGGACAAGGAATTGGAATCATCCTCAATTCTTGAGCCGGCACATGAGCTCGTCGTGAAAATTTCTGACAGCCGTCACATCTTCTTACCAAATCCCCAGCATCAGCATGAGCCGTCAACCAATAGAACCCATGACGAAAAGCCTTGGCTACAAGAGATTTAGAGCCGGCATGATGACCACAATCTCCTTCATGAATCTCTTGTAGAATCTCACGGCCTTCTTCAGGAGAGACGCAACGCTGAAACGCCCCTGTGACACTGCAATGGTGCAACTCCCCATTGACAATTTTCATTGACTTAGACCACCGGGTTATCTATCTGGCCAAGATTTCATCCTCTGGTAACTCACCCCGGGTCATGTAAGCCAAATACGGAACTGTCCAATCGGGAATAGCATGAAGAGCCACCACCAACTGCGCTTCCGGGTCAGGGACAGCAAGATCTTCCTCTGTAGGCAATTTGACAGAAGGGTTAAGCAAAATGTCTAGGAACGTGTTAGGTGGCACCGGCTTACGCTGAGACCCTAGCCGGCTTAAAGTATCAGCCGCCTCGTTCTTCCTGTGATCAATATGCTCAACTTGATAACCCTTGAAATGACTCGCAATAGCATCAACCTCTCGATGACAAGCCGCCATGAGTGGATCTTTAGAATCCGAAGTACCAGAAACTTGCTGAGCCACCAGATCTGAATCGCCAAAGCACCTCACCCGGCTTAAGTTCATCTCCTTAGCCATCCGAAGACCATGGAGCAAGGCCTCATACTCAGCTGCATTGTTAGTACAGGGGAACATTAGCCGGAGAACATAAGAAAATTTGTCACCTCGTGGGGAAGTCAAGACAACTCCAACCCACGAGCCCTCCAACTGTCTGGATCCATCAAAGTGAATAGTCCAATATGTGTTATCCGGCTTTTCCTCAGGTGCCTGTAACTCTGTCCAATCATTGATGAAATCCACAAGTGCTTGAGACTTGATGGCCGTACGTGGTACATACTTTAAACCGTGAGGACCAAGCTCAATGGCCCATTTAGCAACTCGGCCTGTGGCTTCCTTGTTTTGAATGATGTCTCCTAAAGGAGCAGAGCTAACCACAGTAATAGGATGGCCCTGAAAATACTGCTTAAGCTTCTGGCTTGCCATGAAAACCCCATACACAAGCTTCTTCCAGTGTGGATATCTCTGCTTAGACTCAATAAGCACCTCACTGATATAGTAAACCGGCCGTTGAACCGGGTACTCCTTGCCTGCCTCTTTCCTTTCCACCACAATGGCTACACTGACAGCCCGGCTATTAGCAGCCACATATAACAACAGAGGCTCGGCGGCTCAGCCAACTATTTCTTCAGATCCTCAAACGCTTTATTAGCAGCATCACTCCAAACAAAGTGATATGTCTTCTTCATCATCTGATAAAGAGGAATAGCCTTCTCACCCAGCCGGCTTATGAACCGGCTCAGAGCCACAACACGACCCGCCAGACGCTGAACATCATTAACACATGCCGGCTTAGCCAATGAAGTAATGGCTTTGATCTTCTCCGGGTTAGCTTGAATGCCTCTGTTAGAAACCAGGAAACCCAAGAGCTTGCCTGCTGGCACACCAAAGACACACTTAGCCGGGTTAAGCATCATCTTGTAGACCTGGAGATTGTCAAACGTCTCCTTTAAATCATCAATCAGGGTCTCCTTCTCTCTTGACTTCACCACAATGTCCTCTACATAAGCATGAACATTGCGCCCAATTTGATTGTGAAGGCAATTTTGCACACACCGCTGATAAGTCGCCTGGGCACTCTTGAGCCCAAAAGGCATAGACACATAGCAGAAGGCTCCAAACGGATTAATGAAAGCTGTCTTCTCCTGGTCCTTAACTGCCATCTTGATCTGATGATAACCAGAATAAGCATCCAAAAAACTCAAACGCTCACAACCCACCATAGCATCAATGATTTGATCAATATGAGGGAGAACAAACAGATCAGCCGGACAAGCCTTGTTCAAGTCCGTGTAATCCACACACATCCGCCAAGTGCCATTCTTCTTGAGTACCAGCACCGGGTTAGCCAACCACTCAGGATGGAAAACTTCAACGATAAACCCGGCCGCCAAGAGCTGGGCCACTTCCTCACCGATGGCCCTTCTGCCTCTCGTTAAATCGGCGAAGAAATTGCTTGACCGGCTTAAACTTCGAATGAATATTAAGAGTATGCTCAGCGAGTTCTCTCGGTACACCCGGCATGTCCGAAGGCTTCCATGCAAAGATGTCCCGGTTCTCACGGATGAACTCGATGAGCGCGCTTTCCTATTTCGGATCCAGATTAGCACTGATACTGAACTGCTTTGATGAATCGCCAGGGACGAAGTCAACCATTTTGGTGTCGTCCGCTGACTTAAACTTGAGCGACGGATCATGCTTTGTGGTTGGCTTTTTCAAGGACGTCATGTCTGCCGGGTCAACATTATCCTAGTAAAATTTCAACTCCTCCGCTGCACAAACCGATTCAGCATAAGCCACATCACCTTCCTCACACTCCAAGGCCACCTTGCGACTCCCATGTACTGTGATGGTGCCCTTATAACCTGGCATCTTAAGCTGCAAGTCAACATAGCAAGGCCTCACCATGAACTTAGCATAAGCCGGCCGCCCAAACAGAGCATGATAAGGGCTCTTGAGCTTGACCACTTCGAAGGTTAAAGTTTCAGACCTGGAATCATGCTCATCTCCAAAGGCAACTTCCAAAGATATCTTACCCACCGGGTAGGCTGACTTACCCGGCACCACACCATGGAAGACAATGTTTGACGGCTTAAGATTCTTATCTGTCAGTCCCATGCGATGGAAGGTCTCATAATAAAGGATGTTAATGTTGCTACCTCCATCCATGAGCACCTTAGTAAACTAATAGCCCCCAACCTGAGGCGCCACCACAAGAGCCAGCTGACCCGGATTATCAACCCGAGGCGGGTGATCCTCACGACTCCACACTATAGGCTGCTCTGACCACCGCAAGTAACACGGCACTGCCGGCTCAACAGCATTGACTGCCCTCTTATGAAGCTTTTGATCCCGCTTACATAAGCTAGTGGTGAAGACGTGGTACTGTCCACTATTCAACTGCTTCGGGTTGCTCTGATAACCAGACTGCTGCTGCTGTTGACTCCCCTGATTACTCTGCTGATTGTAACCACCTTGGTTACCGTGGCCTTGAAACCCGAAACTTGAACCGCCGCCGCCATGACCCGGACCATGAGAACCGGACCCTGATCCACCATTCGGGCCATGTTGGCACTGGATGGACTCCCTAAAGCTTCTCATTATGCTACAATCTTTCCACGAATGAGTAGCCGGTTTCTGATCCGTACCGAGTTTCGGACACGGCTGATTTAACATTGCCTCAAGATCGAATCATGTCCTTGGAGCCGGCTGTCCCTTACAACGCTGGTTATAATTGCGTGCACCGGTGTTAGCCACAAATTCATCAGCCTTGCGCTTACCGTTGCCACCCTGATTGGTAGGATTGTGCTGCTGTCCCTTCATGCCGCTACTCTTCTTTCCCTTTCCCGATCTTTCATCCTCAGAATCGGGGTCCTTGGTACCATCAGAGTCGGCATACTTAACAAGATCCGCCATTAGAGTACCCATGTCATCGCAATGATGCTTGAGCCATCCAAGCTTCTGCTTGAGTGGAGTAAAACGACAATTTTTCTCCAACATCAGAATCGCTGAACCGACGTTTATGTTCTCTGAAGAATGTATGATAGTCGAGACCCGGCGTACCCAGCTGGTTGTTGACTCGCCCTCTGCTTGAACACAAGAAACCAAATCCACAATCGACATGGGCTGCTTGCATGTATCTTTGAAATTCTGGATGAATCGGGCCTTCAGTTCCACCCATGACCCGATGGAATTAGCCGGCAGCCCCTTCAACCAGGTACGAGCCGTCCCCTCCAGCATCATGGTGAAGTACTTGGCGTACGCAGCCTCACTAACATCCAACATCTCCATAGCCATCTCATAACTCTCCACCCAAGCCTCAGGGGGCTGATCTGCTGTGTAATTGGGCACCTTACGAGGGCCTTTGAAATCCTTGGGTAAACGCTCGTTCCGTAGAGCCGCCGTTAGACACGGCACACCGAAAGCTCTAGAAGTTACACCCGCCTCAACTGAAACCGTCGGGTAAGCCGGCGCGTGCTGATGAATCGCTGGCTGAGCCGCCAGCTCAGCCTCCCGACGCACCCCCCCCCCCCCCCCCCCCCCCCCCCCCCCCCCCCCCCCCCCCCCCCCCCCCCCCCCCCCCCCCCCCCCCCCCCCCCCCCCCCCCCCCCCCCCCCCCCCCCCCCCCCCCCCCCCCCCCCCCCCCCCCCCCCCCCCCCCCCCCCCCCCCCCCCCCCCCCCCCCCCCCCCCCCCCCCCCCCCCCCCCCCCCCCCCCCCCCCCCCCCCCCCCCCCCCCCCCCCCCCCCCCCCCCCCCCCCCCCCCCCCCCCCCCCCCCCCCCCCCCCCCCCCCCCCCCCCCCCCCCCCCCCCCCCCCCCCCCCCCCCCCCCCCCCCCCCCCCCCCCCCCCCCCCCCCCCCCCCCCCCCCCCCCCCCCCCCCCCCCCCCCCCCCCCCCCCCCCCCCCCCCCCCCCCCCCCCCCCCCCCCCCCCCCCCCCCCCCCCCCCCCCCCCCCCCCCCCCCCCCCCCCCCCCCCCCCCCCCCCCCCCCCCCCCCCCCCCCCCCCCCCCCCCCCCCCCCCCCCCCCCCCCCCCCCCCCCCCCCCCCCCCCCCCCCCCCCCCCCCCCCCCCCCCCCCCCCCCCCCCCCCCCCCCCCCCCCCCCCCCCCCCCCCCCCCCCCCCCCCCCCCCCCCCCCCCCCCCCCCCCCCCCCCCCCCCCCCCCCCCCCCCCCCCCCCCCCCCCCCCCCCCCCCCCCCCCCCCCCCCCCCCCCCCCCCCCCCCCCCCCCCCCCCCCCCCCCCCCCCCCCCCCCCCCCCCCCCCCCCCCCCCCCCCCCCCCCCCCCCCCCCCCCCCCCCCCCCCCCCCCCCCCCCCCCCCCCCCCCCCCCCCCCCCCCCCCCCCCCCCCCCCCCCCCCCCCCCCCCCCCCCCCCCCCCCCCCCCCCCCCCCCCCCCCCCCCCCCCCCCCCCCCCCCCCCCCCCCCCCCCCCCCCCCCCCCCCCCCCCCCCCCCCCCCCCCCCCCCCCCCCCCCCCCCCCCCCCCCCCCCCCCCCCCCCCCCCCCCCCCCCCCCCCCCCCCCCCCCCCCCCCCCCCCCCCCCCCCCCCCCCCCCCCCCCCCCCCCCCCCCCCCCCCCCCCCCCCCCCCCCCCCCCCCCCCCCCCCCCCCCCCCCCCCCCCCCCCCCCCCCCCCCCCCCCCCCCCCCCCCCCCCCCCCCCCCCCCCCCCCCCCCCCCCCCCCCCCCCCCCCCCCCCCCCCCCCCCCCCCCCCCCCCCCCCCCCCCCCCCCCCCCCCCCCCCCCCCCCCCCCCCCCCCCCCCCCCCCCCCCCCCCCCCCCCCCCCCCCCCCCCCCCCCCCCCCCCCCCCCCCCCCCCCCCCCCCCCCCCCCCCCCCCCCCCCCCCCCCCCCCCCCCCCCCCCCCCCCCCCCCCCCCCCCCCCCCCCCCCCCCCCCCCCCCCCCCCCCCCCCCCCCCCCCCCCCCCCCCCCCCCCCCCCCCCCCCCCCCCCCCCCCCCCCCCCCCCCCCCCCCCCCCCCCCCCCCCCCCCCCCCCCCCCCCCCCCCCCCCCCCCCCCCCCCCCCCCCCCCCCCCCCCCCCCCCCCCCCCCCCCCCCCCCCCCCCCCCCCCCCCCCCCCCCCCCCCCCCCCCCCCCCCCCCCCCCCCCCCCCCCCCCCCCCCCCCCCCCCCCCCCCCCCCCCCCCCCCCCCCCCCCCCCCCCCCCCCCCTAATATACTCTTGGGCTTCATTGAGATGAACCGCCATAGGGATGACCCGGCCCCTCCTGGGCGGGTCCTATCTAATAATCATATCCCCAACAACGGGCATTTCGTGTGTCGAGATTTCGCAGGAGGTGGGAGTTTTCGCGCGCGTTGTAATTTTGGGATAGCAAGGCGCTGGTTGAGATGGAGGGAGTTTTCGGAGCACAACGAGACAAAGATATATCTTAAATATTTCGGGGTAACAAGGCACAGGTTGAAGAGGCGGGAGTTTTGCAGCACGATAGACAGAGATGCTAGCTTGAAATTTCGGCATAACAAGGTGCGGCTTGAAATTTTGGGAGAACAAGCTTAATGTGTACAAAAAAAGACAATTCGCACCTCATCGCTAGAGAGAGCCATGCCCCGTTTTACTATATTATTAGAAATGCATTCAAATCCAACAACAAAAAAACTAAAAAAATCGGGACAACAAACATAACGTGCATAGTACCAAATCAATTTGCACTTCTCTCAATAATAAAATAACAATTCGTGTTGTCTAGCATATGGACTAAATTTGAGTACATTTTCCCTGTTTGAATGGGACTGTACTCGGGTTAGTTATACAACCATCTAAATATTATCTTCACAACACATGACATGAATATAGGAGTAGTAAATACCTATATAAATATGAACTACATGTACATACGATCTCAAGTTCAAATATATGTATCCATTTTATGTTGAATTCAAATCATAGTACATGTATGCTCTAGCTAGATGTTCAGAATCTAAACCATGTATGATACTACGTACAATGTGTTTAACACGCACAACAGACACACAAACACCATTTAGACTAGTAAGGTACACGTGCATTGCATGCATGAGATTTGGCAACCAAATTATGAATAAATACCACATTATAGCATGTAAGCTTTGAGTCATATATGCATGGTGTAGATGTTCGTTTAATTCTTATAGTTCATCTCATTCAAAATCATTTAGTTTTTGTAAAATAGCTAATCTATTTTAAGGTTCATGGAATTGTGCGTTGTAAAGCATAAAGTAAAAACAAATAATGGCAATTCATGTAAAAAAAATGGGCAATTATGATACGGAAGATTCTAGAACAAAGGAGAAGTGCTTGTGTTTTGAGGTTTGTGCATTATGCTTAAGTTCAACCATGGAGTCTTCTAGATTGTACATGTGGCAAAATCTGGTGGAATGTAGATGATATCCAATGGCCAGTAGTGCTCGGATTTTCCATCTCTGCACCGTCGGATTGGCTTCATCCAACGACCATATTTCAAAGTTAAAGTTATTCGCACACTATATAAAAATATCAAATATAATATATAGGGGTATAGATATAGATATGTGATGCGAAAACCACCCATCATCTCCAATTAGAATAGTGTGTCCATGCACGGATGCAATGCGGCCAAACAATGTCTGCCATCGGTATCTCAAATTCAAATTAGTCTGACCTTGTTCAATGTGTATACAGTATAACATGCTCGTTTCCAAACCACACCGCGCATATCTCAGTTATATTCATGCATGCATGGGTTTCAAACATCATGATCTCTTATTCAAATATTTGAATTCAACTTTACATTGATTATGACCTCACCTAGTCTTTTACACCCACACAGTCGTCTTCTCTTTATAATTGTACCACTAACTTTCTCTCGTGCATGCATGCACACACACTACCACTCGGCATTATCCATCGCACACATGCAATATTTTTCTTCAAGTCGGTCTCCCATGCATGCACACACACACACACCTCCCCCTCTTCATCATATCGGGCATTCTTTATCTCTCATGTGCATGTGCAACGATTGATGTTCCTCTATGTGTGTGTATATATAGCTAGGTCTTTCCCAGTTTTCCACACAAACTGATCGATCTATATATCTAGTGAGGTCTCATCCTATTTCCCACGTACACATCGATCAATCTATACCTCTCTATATAGGATTACATAGCTAATACACCCACATTAATTATATATCCAACGTCCCCCTCTCATCATCCATGCCTTCCGCTTCATCTCTCAGACGCGCGCACAGTGGCAAAGACAGGGGGCAGCAAGGGCCCTGCCCCCCTAACATCACTATATATTGAGGCTAATATGAATGTGATCAGTAGATAAATTGTTGGTAAAATGGTTTAAGTTGATGAATTGGCCCTCCTCATAAAGGATTAGCAATGCTTGGCCCCCTAGCTCATTTTTTTTCATGGCTCCGCCACTGCGTGCAACAGCGCACGTTCTCGCCCTCTCTCTTTAAATATCATTCTCGCACCTGTGCACTCCTTCATAGTCTCCCTCCAATTGGCCCCTCGCACCATCTTCCAGCCCCCCACCAGATTTTGCCACATGTACAATCTAGAAGACTCCATGGTTGAACTTAAGCATAATGCACAAACCTCAAAACACAAGTGCTTCTCCTTTGTTCTAGAATCTTCCGTATCATAACTGCCCAAACTTTTTTTCTAGTTGAATTGCCATTATTTGTTTTTACTTTATGCTTTACAATGCACAATTCCATGAATCATAAAATAGATTAACTTTTTTAATAAAAACTAATTGATTTTGAATGAGATGAACTATAAGAATTAAACGAACATCTACATCATGCATATATGACTCAAAGCTTACATGCCATAGTGTGGTATTTATTCATAATTTGGTTGCCAAATCTGATGCGTGCAATGCACGTGTACCTTACTAGTACTTCCAATATGTGGAAAACACGTAAATTAGAATTCCAATGGCATGCTACACAGTGTCTCTCTTTCAGTTCATGAAGCCACGTGGCACATGTAGAGGCATTGTCGCGACCTCCTTGTGTGGATTGATCACAGTTACGTGCTGCTGGTTCCAGAAGAATGTACTTGTCCTCTCTCACGCACACTGGCAGTACATGCACGAAGCGAAGATGTGCACGCACGCACTCATTCCCTCGCACGCACACATGGGTACATGGGGGACGCATTTTTGTACGAAGATCCACCCCATGTGATAATTTGACGCGTGTAAAGTCCTTCACTTCATTGATGGTCAATTAATACAGCGCATGCAAATTGAGTGGACGTGAGGGAGGAAGTAGTTGAGAAAGACATTACTACTCCACTGCGTGCATGCGAGTAGTTAAATCATGCGTTGCTACTTCCATTGGTCTCCTTCGTATTTTCTGCCAATTTTTGACCATATTTTTAAGTAACATAATATTTATGCATGTCATAAAAAGTGGCACAAAAAAAGGGGCCAATAAACCAGGACGCAGGCAGCATGATCAATTTTTGCCAGGGCTACTGTTGGTGGCCTTTGTATTTAAATATGGACGGAGTGGAGTAGTACTATCTTTATCTTAGCCTCGTAGGGCTCTCCCAGCGCCTAGGCTCGCCTCCCCGCCTCGCCCACCGGATCCCGCCATGGATAATCCCTTAGATCCCAGGATCCCGCGGGCTGCCCTCTCACTGCGGCCCGCAGCACTGCCGCCTTTGAGCGAAACCCACATGTGTTTTAGAGGGGATCCATTGCTCTGGAATCATAGATCGGTGGCACCGGAGGACATGCCAGGTCTGCGTTTCAGGTGGTGGGCAGCAAGGGCAAATCAGATCAAGGAAGCGTTGCATCGATTGGAGAGAAGTTCGAAGGAGCTGCGCCTGGTGCAGCACAAGGCGGAGGCACAAGTCGATCTCAGGGGAGAGATGCTGAGGGATGTCAGCATCTGGCAGTGTCGCGTTGATTTTGAGCTAGGGCTAATCACAGAGATCATATTCACGGAGTCAACTGCAGAGGAAAGAACGTGCATGCCTGCGGAATGGCATGAGCAGCCGATGCAACTGTTCAAATGTGCGGTAGGAGAAGCTAAATCACGGGACCAACTACGGCGGCACCGCTGGGCATGCATCGTAGGCGAGGTGAGCTGCCCTCCTTCCCCGCCAGCGATGCAGTGACCTACTCGATTGTTGCTGTAGTGAACTTGCGGCGCCATGGCGGTTTGCAACCATGACAATCACTCCATCTATATGTATTGTATTCCTGTGAAAATACGTGGTCGTTTGCAAAAAGATGGTAATTGACTTATCACTAGTTTTTGAATGCTCGGTCGTGACAATCACCCGAAGCCACAACCAGAAGTCTCCATCGCGTAATACTTACTGTCGGTCGCACCAATAGACGGTCGGTCAGACCAGCGACACGCATCGGGTTGGCCTATTATGTATGACCAGTTACATCACTGACTTGTGCGACCACATTTGACCAGTAGTACTTGAAATTTGTGTTCCAGGAAACTCATCGGGAGCCATTTCGGGCCTCGAAACCAAAACCATCAATTAATCTTTAGCTTGTTCCCATCACATTCCAAAGTGTATAGTATAATTAAGTGCAAACCTGCTCACACCTAGTACGTATCAAACCTGAACGTGTTCTCACTATGCAGGTTTTAGTACTAGTGCTAGTACTAGGTTATAAAAAGGGGAACTAGTACCAAGCCGAAAACCACTCTACCTCTTCCTCCTCCATAAGTCTTTCTTGTTTGTCTATCCTTGCCATGGCCGGTGTGCAGAGATCTAGGTTGAGAACTATTCGTAACAGGGGAGCGGCAACCAAGGAAGTGGGAAAAAAGAGAGGGCTCGCCGCCTGGCAGAGACCTCGAAAGATCTCTCACGGGCAGGCGAGGGCTCCCACACTACAAAAAAAGACACTTCTGTGATGATACGTGTTTGTCACAGTAGGTCACGTTTCTTGTCATGCATGTACATCCAAGACGATTTTATGACAGAATCAAGATAGTCATACCTGTGCTGTCGTAGAAGTGTTCCATGACATTACCAAAATTATCATCACGGAAGTGTCCACTTCCATGACGATAAATCGCGCGTCACAGAAGTGCTTTCGTCAAGGGTGACCGAGGCATCCACCGCAACGGAACGCCGTTAAGCTATCGGGTCCAGTTTTGGATCCGATAACCCGTTAACAGCCCCAACCAATGGGGATTTTCCACATGTAAAATCATCATTGGCTGGAGGAAACACGTGTCGGCTCACCGTTGGGACAGATGTCATCCACTCATTGGACCCAAGGCGCCTATGATACGTTGACATGTGGCACGGCCCAAGAGAGGCCCATTCCTGTGAAAAGGCTGGCCCATTTGACTTGGTCAAAAGGTGGCGGGCCGGCCCATGGAAAGCCTGTTAATGGTCTGTTCGCATATAGCCCATTTACAGCCCGCTAACCCAGGGCCCATTACGACCTCTCCGAATTAGGCTCAGTACCATCATCTGGGCTGTCCAATATGATTCCAGCCCGTTTTAATTTCCGGCCCATGTATGGCCCATGACGTCTTTCGGCCCATATGAGGCCCTTTGTAACTCTTGGCCCATTAACGGCCCGTGGTGAAACTGGCCTGTAATGAACAGTGTATCACTTCATACCCATTAACGGCCCATTATTCCATTGGGCCGTTTCCAGCCCATGTTATCTTTCGGCCTTCTCAGGGCCCATTTGTTCTTGGGCTCATTTCCAGCATTCGGTTACTTACGGCCCATTACTGTCATTTTCTGCTTGTGGGCCAAATTCAGCTCGTGGTTACAGTCGGCCCGTTTGTGGCCCGTTAATACGTTGGGCCGTTTTCATGTAAAAAAAACCCGTTGGGCTGTTTTCATAGAGTTATCAAATACGGCCTATTAACGGCCCGTTATGGTCCACGAATAGTACGGCCCATGATTGGCGAAATGATGATACGCCCCGTAGAAGGCCCATGGATCCAACGGCCCGTAAAAGGCCCATGGATCGTATGGCCCGTAGAAGGCCCATGGATCCTACGGCCCGTATAGAAGTCCAATGGATCCTACGGCCCGTAGAAGGCCCATGGATCATACGGCCCGCAGGAGGCCCATGGTAACAACAGTCCGTGTGTTGCCATGATTATTTTGGCCTAGTTTCCAAAAATAGGTTATTGTGGCCACTAGAAAAACACAGAAAAAGAACTGCAGTGACTACAAGCAAACAACTAAACAAGACAATAAGGAAATAAATAAGCAAGCAATTAACGCTAGCCTATTACCGCTATTACACATATTACATCCACTGGGCATCAATGTTCGCCACCAATGCAAATATAGGGAACAAAGCAGCATATTACATACACTGGCCGTCAAAATTGGCCACCAGTGCAAATAAACGCGGCAGCAAAACAAGAGGAAAAATTTAACAACTTCAGAAGAGCTCAAGAAACGTTATCCTGGGTATCCACCATGCTGGCAATAAGCTTAGCAAGCTTATTAGCTTTGTCCTGTTTGGCGCTAAAATCCTCCAACGCTTGCTGTTGCACCAGAAAGTATGCATCTGAATGCTCCAGGGACTTCCGCAGTCCTTCCGCTTCTTGTCGCAGCACAGCTGATCGATGTCTTTCAGCTTGTAGCTGAGACTCAAGAAACCGAACTGATTCAGACAGTGAGTTTGAATAGCTTGTGCAAGCGGTAGTGGCCAGTAACTCGAACACTAAACCAAGACAGGACTTTGGGGTTGTCTCACTGTCTTCGAGATAGTCTTCCTTAGCTGTTTTATCAGCTTTGTTGGAGACCAACAAGGATGTGTCACAATCCTGAACCTTATCTGCATTACTTCCTTTACCATTGCTTAATAAGGCACTCTTCCCCAATACTCTGTCAGCACTCTAAAAGAAGAAACAAGCAGACACATAACAGGTTTAGCATGTACTAGTATATGAAACTCATTTCGGTGAACCAGTTCATTAGTAAGGTGGACAGGATTAAACTACCAAGTCTTCTATTGCCAAGTACTAGTACATAATAAAAGCATCAAACAAACATATATCTATGTCCTATGGTCACTGCATTGTCTTGCCAAATCAAAATAGAGACACGGTTCAAATCATATCAGTTCAAGACAAAGCAGCAGTGAAAGAATACAAAGCTTGGGAAACTACACGGCACAACAAGATTTTAGATGGGTACCACGGGTCTACATGTACAACAACACTATTGGCTCTGTTGTGACGCTAGTAATGTGCATGATATGAGAAGTCAACTGTATACACAATTGAAATTGAAATCAACAGAGCTATTGATAAGAGCAAACCTGTTAAAGAAACATGCATGAACATACTTGCTGTGCCATTGGAGTTTCGATTGGATCCTTCAATTTAAAAATAACTTTGTATGAGTAAATACAGTGATACAAGAGCAAAGCAGTATGCACGATAGCAATCATAGTTAAAAAAAGGCGCGCCTAAGCGAGCGCTTAAGCGCGCCTAGGCTCTAGGCGTTGGCAAAACGCATTGCGCATAACTACGCTTAATCTGTGCATAACTGCGCATAAGCATGCGCTTTGGTCAGTAAAGCGCAAGGCGGTGGCAAAACGCACAATTAACGCCTAGCACTTCTTTGAACTATGATAGCAATGGAATCTTAAATTAGAACAGTTGTTCTTCATGTTTAGGCACTTGTTCTACATGAACAGAGTACAGTAAGATGCAAGAATATAGTACTTAAAATAGAAAATGAGCTCATAGACCTTACCACATTCTTGGTTCGGGACCAGTACAGAACAAGGCGTTCCCAGTCATCGTCCAGTAAATGTGTCTCAGGAGAACGTAAGGGAATTTGATGAGTTTCTTTGCCGGTGAAGTACCTTTTCTTCAGGTAATTCTGATACTGCCACCAAGCATTCTTGAAGATAGCAGAGGTATTAGCACAGGTTACCTCATCCTGAGTTTCCAAATCGGTCCTTCTCTATAGAGAAAAATGGGAAAATTTGCTGTATTATAACCATCATGGAGGTAGGATGTATGGGACAAAGCAAAGTAATTGCCATGAATAACATTACTTACACATAACTCCTGAACAAACACCTGCAACTGGCATTTTCCTTCATCTTCAGTATAATATTTCCAAGTTGGGATGATACGCACATACGATTTAACAACATCAAATGCGATAGATGCTAAACTACGACTAGCTGGTTGTGCTTCCTCCACAGGAATAGGCATACTAACTGGTGGAGTTGGGGTTCGCCGTGGAAGTACTGTCCCTTTGGGCACTGGAGCTGCCTTACTAACTGCTCTTGTTTGGGAGCTCTGTGGTGGAGATGGTGTTGTGTCTACAGGAACTGGGTTACTATCTGCTGGGGTTGGGGTTAGATTGGGTGAAGCTGGTTCTCTGTCCATCACAGTAGGGGTACAATCTGTGAGAGTTTGAGTTATGTGTGGTAGGGCTGGTTCTCGTGCATGTACAACCGGGGTGCTATCTCCACCAAGAGGTAGCACTGTTTTATTTGAAGACCGTGTTTTTAGTCCGCTAGATACTGGCATCACCCGCTCCAATTCAAATGGCTGATAAACAGGAAACATAGTTGAATGTACAGACATTGTATGAGAGATAGATGCAATACCCCCCCCCCCCCCCCCCCCCCCCCCCCCCCCCCCCCCCCCCCCCCCCCCCCCCCCCCCCCCCCCCCCCCCCCCCCCCCCCCCCCCCCCCCCCCCCCCCCCCCCCCCCCCCCCCCCCCCCCCCCCCCCCCCCCCCCCCCCCCCCCCCCCCCCCCCCCCCCCCCCCCCCCCCCCCCCCCCCCCCCCCCCCCCCCCCCCCCCCCCCCCCCCCCCCCCCCCCCCCCCCCCCCCCCCCCCCCCCCCCCCCCCCCCCCCCCCCCCCCCCCCCCCCCCCCCCCCACATATGTGATTTATATGCTAAACAGAGGGCATTAGATATGATGTCTGAACTATGAACATGGTGTTGAATATTGTGTATATGATGTCTAAACTATGCAAGGCAAGACACCATATGCATGATATGAGCAGTATAACCGTGCCAAGTTAGAGCATACACCTCGGTGGGGGAATAGGACTGGTCATCTGTCTCTGAATCCATCTCTGAGGAGCTATCGGGACCCAACAACAGATCTGCTTCGACAGGTAGCACTGTCTGCTCTGAAGGCCTTGTTTTCACTCCAGATTTTTCAATCTCCCACCCAAATGGCTAATTCACAGGAAGAGTAGTTTAATGTACAAACATTGTCGACAAATGGAAATGTAATGAAGAAAAGGATGGGCAAGATATCATTCAAATATATGATGTCTGGTTAAACAGGATGGCGTTGCACATTTCACATATATTATGGCTGGCTAAAAGACATGAGACTGCATAATTCCCATATATGACATAGAAACTAAACAGGTGGCATTACAGAACATGTCTAAACTAAGCAGATGACATATATGATGTCAAAAGTAGGCACTGCAAGGCAACATATGCATGATATGACTAACATCATCATGCCAAGGGAGAGCAAACACCTTGGGGGGTAAATAGGAGCGGTCAGCGGCGTCTGAATCCGCCTCAGAACAGATATCTTCCTCTGGATTACAATCTGGAGAGGGGTGGGGAGGGTTTGCCATTGAACCCACCATGGAGCGATGTCTGCATGACATTGTATTGCCGCGCAAAACTCTTCTCTTTTTCTCTACATGTTCAGCATGACTGTGTACAATATCTGACATGCATACGAAAAAAATATGGTGAGATTATGTAAGGAGAGCATGCAGAAATTTAGAGTGATGGTAACAACCAGTGGATGGATCCAAAAATAATGATAGTAGGCTAATGATTGCTTTAATTTAATAAAAAGATAGATGCTGATTGCTTTACTATTTGTTTCCCACCCAAGATGAACAACATAGGCATACCCTAGGTGAACCAGATATTAGACAGAGATACTATTCATTGCTTCCTCGATATGTGCCCCACAACTAATTTAGAACTCAAGTTTGAACATTAATTTGGACCTGACTTGGAGTCCAAGAGGTAAACAGGACAATAAAGTAGCAGGTAATTTTAAGCAATGCATAACATAAGCAGAAACAAAAGAGTGCGACCTCTCTTGTGGACCCGTGTACTCCTCAGGTTCATGTGCTGAGTCGATGATGGTGATGCCATTGCAGTGGGTGCCGACGGCAGGGAAGGAGATCTGAGGCAGCGAAAGACGGTCAGGAGTCATGATGTCTGGTTTGGTGGATGTTTCTGTCGATGGAGCAGCTCAGGTGAGGTGGACGACGTCGCGGCAGGAGCAGGACAAACCACACAATGTTCCCTTCGACACCTACCTGTAACTGAAGTAATTCTGTAAGGGCTCATTTGGCCCCCCCCCCCCCCCCCCCCCCCCCCCCCCCCCCCCCCCCCCCCCCCCCCCCCCCCCCCCCCCCCCCCCCCCCCCCCCCCCCCCCCCCCCCCCCCCCCCCCCCCCCCCCCCCCCCCCCCCCCCCCCCCCCCCCCCCCCCCCCCCCCCCCCCCCCCCCCCCCCCCCCCCCCCCCCCCCCCCCCCCCCCCCCCCCCCCCCCCCCCCCCCCCCCCCCCCCCCCCCCCCCCCCCCCCCCCCCCCCCCCCCCCCCCCCCCCCCCCCCCCCCCCCCCCCCCCCCCCCCCCCCCCCCCCCCCCCCCCCCCCCCCCCCCCCCCCCCCCCCCCCCCCCCCCCCCCCCCCCCCCCCCCCCCCCCCCCCCCCCCCCCCCCCCCCCCCCCCCCCCCCCCCCCCCCCCCCCCCCCCCCCCCCCCCCCCCCCCCCCCCCCCCCCCCCCCCCCCCCCCCCCCCCCCCCCCCCCCCCCCCCCCCCCCCCCCCCCCCCCCCCCCCCCCCCCCCCCCCCCCCCCCCCCCCCCCCCCCCCCCCCCCCCCCCCCCCCCCCCCCCCCCCCCCCCCCCCCCCCCCCCCCCCCCCCCCCCCCCCCCCCCCCCCCCCCCCCCCCCCCCCCCCCCCCCCCCCCCCCCCCCCCCCCCCCCCCCCCCCCCCCCCCCCCCCCCCCCCCCCCCCCCCCCCCCCCCCCCCCCCCCCCCCCCCCCCCCCCCCCCCCCCCCCCCCCCCCCCCCCCCCCCCCCCCCCCCCCCCCCCCCCCCCCCCCCCCCCCCCCCCCCCCCCCCCCCCCCCCCCCCCCCCCCCCCCCCCCCCCCCCCCCCCCCCCCCCCCCCCCCCCCCCCCCCCCCCCCCCCCCCCCCCCCCCCCCCCCCCCCCCCCCCCCCCCCCCCCCCCCCCCCCCCCCCCCCCCCCCCCCCCCCCCCCCCCCCCCCCCCCCCCCCCCCCCCCCCCCCCCCCCCCCCCCCCCCCCCCCCCCCCCCCCCCCCCCCCCCCCCCCCCCCCCCCCCCCCCCCCCCCCCCCCCCCCCCCCCCCCCCCCCCCCCCCCCCCCCCCCCCCCCCCCCCCCCCCCCCCCCCCCCCCCCCCCCCCCCCCCCCCCCCCCCCCCCCCCCCCCCCCCCCCCCCCCCCCCCCCCCCCCCCCCCCCCCCCCCCCCCCCCCCCCCCCCCCCCCCCCCCCCCCCCCCCCCCCCCCCCCCCCCCCCCCCCCCCCCCCCCCCCCCCCCCCCCCCCCCCCCCCCCCCCCCCCCCCCCCCCCCCCCCCCCCCCCCCCCCCCCCCCCCCCCCCCCCCCCCCCCCCCCCCCCCCCCCCCCCCCCCCCCCCCCCCCCCCCCCCCCCCCCCCCCCCCCCCCCCCCCCCCCCCCCCCCCCCCCCCCCCCCCCCCCCCCCCCCCCCCCCCCCCCCCCCCCCCCCCCCCCCCCCCCCCCCCCCCCCCCCCCCCCCCCCCCCCCCCCCCCCCCCCCCCCCCCCCCCCCCCCCCCCCCCCCCCCCCCCCCCCCCCCCCCCCCCCCCCCCCCCCCCCCCCCCCCCCCCCCCCCCCCCCCCCCCCCCCCCCCCCCCCCCCCCCCCCCCCCCCCCCCCCCCCCCCCCCCCCCCCCCCCCCCCCCCCCCCCCCCCCCCCCCCCCCCCCCCCCCCCCCCCCCCCCCCCCCCCCCCCCCCCCCCCCCCCCCCCCCCCCCCCCCCCCCCCCCCCCCCCCCCCCCCCCCCCCCCCCCCCCCCCCCCCCCCCCCCCCCCCCCCCCCCCCCCCCCCCCCCCCCCCCCCCCCCCCCCCCCCCCCCCCCCCCCCCCCCCCCCCCCCCCCCCCCCCCCCCCCCCCCCCCCCCCCCCCCCCCCCCCCCCCCCCCCCCCCCCCCCCCCCCCCCCCCCCCCCCCCCCCCCCCCCCCCCCCCCCCCCCCCCCCCCCCCCCCCCCCCCCCCCCCCCCCCCCCCCCCCCCCCCCCCCCCCCCCCCCCCCCCCCCCTAAGTCATGGTTCACCCCCTCCCATCGCCTCCTTTTTGCCATTCGAAATCCCAAGCCGCCATAACCTCTCCGCTCCAGCCGTGAAACCCCACCCTCCTCCGTCTGCCACCTCACCGCTGCCCAGCCGGAGCCTCTTCCCCGACGACGTCATCCACGGCAACAGCTCGATGTCCCTCGTCCACCTCCCCGGATGAGGATCCATCGTCCATCTCATCGTCCCGCCGGTTCAGCCGCCCCGTCCTCCACCTCCAAGGAGCTGCTTCGACGATCGCCTCTTCTATCGCGGCTGCTCCATCCCCACAGCGCCGCCTTAACCTGCTCCACCAGAACCGCAGCATCCTCACCGACTCCTCAGACGAAGCCGAGGCCTACTCGTCGCCACCAAAGAGGTTGTACACTCATCCCATCGCACCTTCTCCTTAACTCGACCTCCCGGCGCCGACGGTGCTCCATCCCGCACCCACATGGAGCGGCTACCTTGAAGCCGGCGCCGCGGGCGACATCTCCACGGCGGCTCTCCCCCAGTGCGAGGCCCCTTCGGCGGCGGCGTCTATACCAGCCGGATCTGCTCCTGCTGCTCCAGCTCTCGCTCGCGCTGCTGCTACTCCGGCTCTTGCTCGATCGCTCGCTCGCCCAGCTGCTGCTGCTCCGGCTCTCGCTCGATCGCTCGCTCGCCCAGCTGCTGCTGCTACGGCTCTCTCTCGCTCGCTCGCGCTGCTGCTGCTGCTCTCCCCCTCGCTCGTGCTGCTGCTCTGCTCCGATTTAGCTACACTTCAGTCGACTGAATCAACTTTTGGGTCAGTCGATTTTCAGGGGGTGGGGGGCTCACCGGAGTTAAGGAAGAACCACCCGCAGCGGGGACGGGGGCTCGCCGGAGAGGTACCCCACTATCTATCTTAGGGTTCAGGGTGGTGGCGGGGGGCCTAGAGGGCTGGCCGGGGCGGCGGCGGACCGGTGATGGGGAGTTGTTTCGGGGTGGCGAGGCGGCGCTGGGGCCGGTGGTTCGGCCGGTGGTGGCTGGCGGCTCAGGGGGGTGCAGGTTGAAGATGAACTATAGGCCCTCGCTAAACTACATGTCAAGTGCCTCTCTGCTACCATTGCGTTCAGTTTCGACAGTCCCCCCCCCCCCCCCCCCCCCCCCCCCCCCCCCCCCCCCCCCCCCCCCCCCCCCCCCCCCCCCCCCCCCCCCCCCCCCCCCCCCCCCCCCCCCCCCCCCCCCCCCCCCCCCCCCCCCCCCCCCCCCCCCCCCCCCCCCCCCCCCCCCCCCCCCCCCCCCCCCCCCCCCCCCCCCCCCCCCCCCCCCCCCCCCCCCCCCCCCCCCCCCCCCCCCCCCCCCCCCCCCCCCCCCCCCCCCCCCCCCCCCCCCCCCCCCCCCCCCCCCCCCCCCCCCCCCCCCCCCCCCCCCCCCCCCCCCCCCCCCCCCCCCCCCCCCCCCCCCCCCCCCCCCCCCCCCCCCCCCCCCCCCCCCCCCCCCCCCCCCCCCCCCCCCCCCCCCCCCCCCCTGCATCACTTATTACTATACATTCATGTCAATCCATTAGGGCTATTTTGGTTCGACGGAAAAACATAGCAATAGGGAATTTTCCAATGGCACTCTACTATTCAATTATTCATGCATTTTGTTGAAAGGAATGAAGCAAAACATCCACCTGGACCTACTTGTCAAAATCCTATGCATGAAAACAAGACCAAGTGCATTAGTGGCAGAATAACATTCTAACTGTACACGCTTTCATACGGTTTCACTTTATTTTGGCCATGTTTCTTTGCATTCCTCTGCTCTTCCAATTCCTGTAAACCAAACACCCAAGTTGATAGAAATCCTGTGTTTACAAATGCTCTGTTTACCATGTGCATTCCTATCCTATTCCGTTGTTTTTCCTATCCCTGCATTTTTAGAATCATGCAAGCCAAATGAGCCCTTACAGAATTACTTCAGTTACAGGTAGGTGTCGAAGGGAACTTTGTGTGGTTTGTCCTGCTCCTGCCGCGACGTCATCCACTTCACCTGAGCTGCTCCATCGACAGAAACATCCACCAAACCAGACATCACGACTCCTGACCGTCTTTCGCCGCCTCAGATCTCCTTCCCTGCCGCCGGCACCCACCGCAACGGCATCATCATCATCGACTCAGCAGATGAACCTGAGGAGTACACGGGTCCACAAGAGAGGTCGCACTCTTTTGATTCTGCTTATGTTATGCATTGCTTAAAATTACCTGCTACTTTATTGTCCTGTTCACCTCTTGGACTCCAAGTCAGGTCCAAATTAATGTTCAAACTTGAGTTCTAAATTAGTTGTGGGGCACATATCGAGGAAACAATGAATAGTATCTCTGTCTAATATCTGGTTCACTTAGGGTATGCCTATGTTGTTCATCTTGGGTGGGAAACAAATAGTAAAGCAATC